>SZWC01017682.1:13096-27320 GCA_023375785.1 Penium margaritaceum | reverse complement strand
CTCTTCTGACGCAGACTGTAGACCCACCGCATGCGGGTGAAGTCATCAGTCAGCGTCAGAACATACCGGCCCCTCTCGGACAGGGACTCGACCGGGAGAGGACCGAGAAGGTCCGAGTGGACCAACTCGAGAGGCCTAAGCGCTCGGGAACGCGAGTCAGGGTAGGTGCACCGGTGCATCTTCCCCTGAGCGCAGAAAAGACAGTTGGTCTTGGGTGGCTTCTCGAAAGAAGCCACGTCAAGACCAAGAGTAGGATGTGTCCGAATGAGCTTCGACACAGTGTCGGAGCCCACGTGACACAGACAACGATGAAGCAACCACTGGTATTCTGGGGATAGAACACCAGTGACAAAAACACGACCAGATGAGGAGGGAGAGCAAGGGGAGGAGGGCCGAGCGATACGATACAAATCATCTATGACTGAAGCACGCAGGACAATGCTACGGATGTCAATAGCAGTCACAGTCGCTGAATCAGTGGTATGCTCCACAGAGAGCCCCATCAGAGTGCAGGCACGCACAGAAAGCAGGCTGAGCTCAAGATTAGGCACAAACAACACGTCAGAAAGATACAGGGGGCCAGACGGACCGTCGAAACATAAAACCCCCACACCGTGGACTGGCAACGACTAACCAGAGCATGTACGAATAGAACGGACAGTCGTGACAGGACCGAGTACGACAAAGTCACTGCGACGGCACGTCATGTGATGGGTGGCCCCAGAATCGATGATCCAAGTGCCACCGGAGTCACAACTGGTGGACGTCACTGTACAACGAGCAATGGAACACTCGGCATCAGAGGGACGCTGAGCCGTCAGTGGGGAGGAACGACGTACATCACGAAGATGAGACGCATGAATCCAGTGAGTGCAGTCAGGCCCATCATTATCACATGCTGACTGTGCTCCCCCACACGCGTCATCACGAGCCACGGGAACGGACGAACAAGCAGCCTGTGAATCACTCGAGGATGACAACACACTCGCACCTCCCTAAAAGCGAAGCGCCAGAAGATGACGAAGCTCAACGATGGTGCGGTTGCGTGGGTCCGGATCGCTGCTACTCGCCGGTGAGAACGCAGGAACAGCTGCAGTCGTGGCCGCCGCACGTCCGGAGGAGGGTGCGGGTGACGCGCCGGACGTTGAACGAAGAGCATGAGCAGCCTGAAGCCCACGGGTGATCCGCGCCCAGTCAAGCGGTTGCTGGCACTCGGTGTAGCGATGGGCGCCTCCACAGTTGTAGTAGTGCACAGAACGGCGACTGCTACCACTGGATGACGGCTGCTGGTGACCTGACCCGTGCCTCCTATTCCTCTTCTTCCCCTGGGCAGCTGCTGTAATGCCCTGTGTCTGCGTGGGTGTAGACGGGGTCGAAGAGGAGGAGGAAGATGAGGTAGTGATGGAGGTGGATGAAGGTTACTGCGGGAGGGAAGATGGTGGTGATGCGACGACTGCTGCAGCGAGGGAAGTCTCCTGATGTGCTACTGCTGCCTCGCGAGCTGAAGTCACCTGGAAGAAAAGCTGATGCGCCCAAGGGAGTAGGTGCAGAGTGGCTTAGAAAGGCTCGAGGACAGCGTCGCTGTACCGTGTGAAGATGTCAGTGTACTCAAGGTGAACTCCGAGCATAATCGTCCGAAGCACCCACAGCTGTGTACCTCCTGAGGTCCCCAGACGTGTGTAAATATGCATGGCGCATCGCCAGTAATCCACTACAGACTCCGCACGCCCCTGACGGAGCGAATGGAAAGCACGAATGTGGGACACACGAGTGTCGTGCGTCTCTGCGCCCAGCAGGGATAACGCTAGATCCCAGCCTCCACGAGGATCGGCGCCGGTGCCTGTGCCAGCCTTGCCAAGGAAGGGGCGGAAGTCGATGACAGTCTCGCGTGGCATGGCGTAGAGAAGTCCGCGCATGGCCCAGGCTGCTGTCAGTGCCTGTGCTGGGTCTGTAGACTTGTACGGGCTATGGTAGTAAGGCCACACTCCCTCAGATGTAGCCCACACTTGAAACAGGATCTCCCACCAGTCGAAACCATCCTCGCTGATGTACCGTGGAGGTGGTGCCTCAAAGTCCTTAGGCTGCCGCTCCGTCGAGAGAGCAACCGCAGGCAGAGGAGGACGAGAGACGGGAAAAACTCCTGGGAGAGGGTGATCGCCGGGGTAGTAAGGTGATGATCGTATCAGGGAAACGGTGGAGGTCGTGTACCCGTCTGCAGCTGACGGAGGCGCTCCTGGAGAACTCGAATCTCCTGCTCCTAGGAATCATCCGTGATGCCTGGCATAAATGGCTCATCGTGTAGTGGCTCATCATCAAGGAGGTCAGCAGGTGGTGGGTCAGGTGGAGCGCCTGTCACAAGCATCTGGACCGAATGCTGGGTAGAGACCGCAACTCCGGCAGCTCCCTCAGAAATCCGCGGAGGAGCCGTGGACAAAGCGCGCAGAAGCTCAGTCAGCGTGCGGATAGCGTCAGTCTGCTCTCTCTGGAGACGACGCATCTCATCCTGCTGGCTGCACAGGTCCTCAATGGCCTGCGAGCGTGGACTCAGTACGCCAGACGAGGAGGAGGAGGGGTCGCCTGGTCCCTTCTCCTTGCTGTCCGACAAGCTCATGTCGCCCCTCAGTATGGGAGGACGAATGAAGTTTGTTGGATTTTAAAAGTGTCAGCGTTTCTCGACGAGTTAAAACACTGGCAACTTTTGACTGTCCGGCCAAAAATTTGACTAAGTATTGTGCTGACGTCAGCAGGTGGTTGTTGACGTCAGCACGACTGATGACGTCAGCAAGCAAAATTTCTCACGTCGGCTTGTCTCATTTTTTTTTCTTTTCTTTCTCGCGAATCTGCGCGCGCGTGCCGCCGCTCCGCGGTCGCCGCGCGGACGCTGCGCGGAAGTTGCGCAGCAGCTTCCGCCCAGCTGCTGCTGTAGCTGTGCTGTCAGCTGCAGCAGAAGCTGTGTAGCTGCGGATGCAGCGGTGGCAGCAGCGGCTGCGCTGCTGCTACGCGCTGCGGCTGCTGCTCGCTACCGCCGCCGCGCCCTGCTGCCGCTGCCGCTGCCGCGCTGCTGCTGCTGCTAGCTACTGCTGCTAGCTGCTGCCGCCGCTGCAACCGCTGCTGCTGCTGCATTGCTGTTGCTGCCACTGCTGCTGTGCTGCTGCTGCCGCTGCTGCTACTGCGCTGCTGCTGCCGCCGCTGCTGCTGCGGCCACTGCTGCTACGCTACTGCTGCCGCCGCCTCTGCAGCTGCTGATCTGCTGCTGCGGCTGTGGGAGGGGCGGCTGCACTCACTGCAGCCGCCACGCACCTCGCGTGGCGGTGCACAACACTGCTGCTGCCTCTGCTTCTGCGATCTTACGTGGTGGGTGGGGCTGCGTAGACGGCGACCGGCTGTCTCCGACAGGCCTCAGGAACTCTGCTGCAGCGGTGACTCTCACTGCTGCTGCTCTGCTGCGTCTCTGCTGCGCAGCTCAGTGAGAACTGTCTCACTGCTCTGATACCAAGAGAAAATGCATGGAAGCTTCCTAGCAACGCAGCCGCTGACTAGGCGTCAGTGCCTGATCAGACGGTGACGACAGTCACAGGTCGTACACACTACGACAAGGGTTTGGCTAGGAGACACAAGGCAAAGTGTCAGAATGCTTCAATATAGCATATGCAGAGAGAAATTACAAATGACAGGTCCAAGGCATAAATACCTGCCGCTGCGGACGGCGGGTGTCGCACGCGGCAGTCCAAGAGCTGTCCTAAAACTGGCCCTAAACCACTGTTTTGGCCGTAACTCTGCGCATACATGTCAGAATGCTACGCCGTCTGAACCTAGACGTGCAGAATCAAACGACGGACGCTATGACCGGTCACATGCATGCATCCATTGACAGACAGTGAACATACAATGCAAAAACATGCAAATAGGCCTCATGGCCAGTCCGCCGAAAGGCGCCTGCAAGATGTAGAAGACACAGCAGAGAGTCCCGGTGGCATCTGGGGCTCTGGTACAGTGGTCGACCAGCTCCAAGCTGGTAGTCCGCTGCCTGTCTTCGTGNGCGGCAGTCCAAGAGCTGTCCTAAAACTGGCCCAAAACCACTGTTTTGGCCGTAACTCTGCGCACACATGTCAGAATGCTACGCCGTCTGAACCTAGACGTGCAGAATCAAACGACGGACGCTATGACCGGTCACATGCATGCATCCATTGACAGACAGTGAACATACAATGCAAAAACATGCAAATAGGCCTCATGGCCAGTCCGCCGAAAGGCGCCTGCAAGATGTAGAAGACACAGCAGAGAGTCCCGGTGGCATCTGGGGCTCTGGTACAGTGGTCGACCAGCTCCAAGCTGGTAGTCCGCTGCCTGTCTTCGTGCCGGTGCCACCAGGGCCGCCCGCCTTAGGGATCTGCACGAGTATGGACAGGGCCGAGTGGTCACAGTAAACTGTACAGGAACGGCACAAAGCACAACAACTCTTTCCTAAGAGAAATATAATTCCCACTTGAGTTTGGCGGCACAAAAGTTGAAGGAGTGTACATGAAATCAACGGAAAACATGTTTCTTTTCGAGCTCTAAAAACAATGGAGATGTTTGAAAATCTCAAAGCATTCAAGCTGTTTTTCACGTTGATGGGAAGCTTTTATGGGGTTAAAATACTGCAATGAATGAAAATAATTTTTCATTTTATTAAATGAGATGGTTCTGTGAGAAATCTAGAGCGTGGACTTTTATCTTCATAAGAAAGTGGTCAATAAAACATTTGCAAGTGTTTCATTTATTCAAAGAAATATTTTCAACTAGCCAGATTCCGCATAACATTATGTGGGCTAGCGTCTATTTCGACCCTAGCCCGGAGATACTCGTTTGTCTGAATGAAGTCAAGAGCAATGTCGCAATGGACATTCCATTGCACCACTCCTCCACCCTTTGAGCCTCGAATAAATATTTTTCAATGTGCATTTTTCACGTGGGACTATTAGGTTGATGATGCATGTTGACAAGAATGCCCAGTGAAGACCACGTCCGTACTAGGGCCGTCTTGTCTCTCACAAAATGGGTGAGGCGAATATCCACATACTCTTCTAAAAATTTAATTCCGAGGGCCAGTATCTTGGTTCCAAAGTTATTCGCAAAACTTCTTAGGGCCTCCATCACAACATGAGCTGTGAGCAAAAAGCATATCCACACGAATTGATCTTATATTGTATATTCGAAAACTGAACGTGAAATATGTGGAAATGTTTCGAAAAAATAAATTCAATTGGTTTTCAAAGAATATTTCTACATAATTTGGTTTCCAATCACAGGCCTAATGTCGGGTTGTTTTGCATGAATGTGTATGAATTGCATTTCTACTTGCATTCGTTCTTAAAGGAATACAATTTGCGTTTCCGATAGGATCATCTTCGGCCTGCTGATGAGGGACATGGAACTGGAGCGCGTCAATTCCCTCCCTCGTCAAAGGCGCGAAGCAGCAGTAGTTCTGGACAGGGGTGCGTTTTCAAAAGCCACACGAAGAACTCATTGTTTTCCTAGGAGGGCACGAAAGAATTCCCGAATGTATGAATGGGGACAGCGTAAAGGCCGGCCGCGGCGTTCACTTGTCGCATATCCCGAGACCAAGCCTACAGTTTTTGTCGACCACGAACGGGGAGATCACTACGGTGATGGGCGACTCGATTTCTGTATCGGCGAACCGAACGATCGATGTCATACGAAAAAAAAATCATCACGATTTTCTTTTTCCTTTCAGTTCTGTTTCCGCCAAGGAACAAAAAATCAGTGCTCCAAGACATGACGAAGTATTCAATAACAGCATAGCATTCAACAAAGTGAAAATCTGCCAATGTGATCAATGAATTGCGATACAAAAACGAATCTCGTTTTCTTGAAACCAAAACATTCCATTGATTTTGCAACCCATTCCCTTGCCAAAACACATGCATACATGACTACAAGGTTATGTAGACAAAACAAATCATTTTGCCATGATCCACTTTAACTTTTTACATCCAATCAGTCCATCTTATTTTCTATATATCATAATACAAACCAAAAATTTTGAGTTTCGCTACCATTACAGCTCCTGAAAAAACATCTAAAATTATTGAAAATAGCATCTAATATAATTATCTGTAAAAATCCATTTCATCACGAAAGAAAAAAATATTTTTATAAAAATCAAACAAAAAATTGAATTTTGAAATTTATTCTAGTGGTGGTCGTAATGAAAACATTGAGAAAATTCACTCAATTTAGATCATCTGCATGTTTCAATTTAAATGAAAAAAAAACCACATACCTTGAAAAACACAAACATTTTCAAAGAAAAGGATTCTGCAACTAGATACACACCGTGTCAAACTTTTAAGCTAACCTGCTCACATACAATGAAAAAGGTACCGTATACCCAGACCATTTTCATTCTGTAACCGCATGCCCAATGTCTACCATGTTAAAAACAACATATCCCAGTCCGCTAATTTTGGAACACTATACGAAGAGGTTTTGTTTTTAAGACAAAGTGCCCACGTTGAAACTAGGCAAATATTCGTCAATACATTAATATGACCATAGAGTGAAATCCTAATATGTGTTTGCATCATTCTGTTGTACGCGCCCAAAACCAAAGTGGGGGAAGTGATAGGTTGAACTCGAGAAAACCGAAGGGGGAGGGGATTGAGCTTGCGCACTCCGAATGTGCACACCATGTGACAATTGTGTGCATGAAGTAAGAAACATTACACACTGGTAATCAAGAAGCGACATCAGTGTTTCCTAGCCGTGTAGAACATCAGGAAAACAACTTGAAAATGTGGTCATTTCAATCTCGTTAGATGAGTTGATCAAACGTGTAGCCAAGGCCTACCATTAAAGAGAAAAAATGTGGTTTCTTGTTTTTTCAATTTGCCTTACTCTAAGCTTGCATTTACAAACACGAATACAATGATTTCTACAATGTTCAACATGTATAAAGATTGCCGTACGAATTTGATGTAAAACATGACGACCGTCCAATAGGAGAATCTAACATCTCAAGAATTTATTTGTCACATACTTCTCAATGCTTCTATTTGGTGTGCCATAAACAAGAGATCGTATAAATCATGCGAAATCACAAAAAGAAAGTGTGGCTTTAAACGGGCCTTGAATTCATCCGAAGTACAACAATGATATGTCACACCTTGTCATGTGTGCTATGGGACAAATAAGTACCTAAAAAACATGTGGGAGTCGCCACGTCATGGTACTCACAACCATTGTGTGCAGAACTGACTTACATGTCGTGTGGAATACGTTCGAAGATAGTAAACATGATTGTGGTCGCGCACACGAAAAACAGCAACTCCTTGCATTAGGACTCAAAGAACATGCATGTGTTTCTTTTTTCAAAGTTTATTACGAAATTGTGTTTGTTATTGGTTGACAACTCTAATGAAACACAATATGAAGAAATTAACTTTATAAAGATGACATTCTCTAATTGAAGAGACCTCGTTTTTTGGATATAGCAACCATAGTTAACTTTAAACATGACAAACCCATTTAAAAAAAGGAACGGCATGTACATATATAGCTTTATCAATAAAAAAGGCCTGGTCACATCGTGAGTCCACAAAATATTCATGGGTATGCCATTTTTATTTCTTAGTGCGCCATGTATGCAGTGTCATGTTTTTGACCCGTGGGTATGCGTGCTAAAAAGTAAGTGTTGTATAGGTGTACAAGATGTTTCACCCCAAAAAGTGAAGCACGTCAAATGAACAAGTGCGTGACTTTGCCAATTTTTGAGCCCTTCAAAACCCATATCACTTGCAATTATGCGTTGACAAAGGTTGGGAATAAGAGCCATTTTACTTCTATTTGGATAGCAAAGACGGAGAATGGAGGATATTGTTTTGCATGTCCATTTCCTCAACAGATTGAAGTAGCTTCTCTAGATTAATTTCTCTTGTTCAGTCAATCCTTGAACTTTTGTTTAATGATACACGTAAATACCCTAGGATTTTGGCATGCATAATGATGAGGAGGTGGGAGTTGTGAGAAATCTTTGCACGTCCCAACAAAAACATAAAAATTTGTTTATAATGCTGTTACATGAAGGTGGCAATCTAAAGTTGGTTCCGATAATTTGACAGTAGGTCACCCCTTTCTATCCCCATTCTCATGAAAAGTACCATTTTTAGAGACCCTTTAATAGGAAAAATTGTGAAACAATGTCACATTAGTTCATGCCGAATGCGACTTTGCTGCTTCGGGAAAGTGCAACACAAACATGCAAGCAACAATCGGGTAGTGGGAGAAAGTAGATGTTAAATCATTTATAAACCAGAAGCTTCAGTGAATACTTTGGAATCTTCATGTAAGCTTGTAGTCAGTAGGATTTTTTAGAAGGGAATCCTCATCATCATGATGAGCAAAGGTGGGGAATGTTTTCGTTGTCCAAATGTAATTTGAAGCATACCATTTTGAAAATGTTGCATCTTGTGTATCCAACACAACAAAGAAACATACGTTGTGTTATGATTTTTAAAGCTTTCCCCCTTCTAGTGTGAACCATTCTCTGTTTACGAGGGTCTAGATTGGTTATTCGTGGAAGCACACGCACTTCGTTGATTCACAAAGCAAGCATTAGGTGCATCAATTGGATCATACAGAATTCTGTAACAAGAAAAAACTAAAAGAATTGAAATTGATGTGCTTCCTTTGAATGAGATTCTACATAGTGAAACCAATTATGAATATAAAGTTTTATCAAGTAAGACTCCATCTCCCTCTTACAAGGAGATTTTTTCATAATCATAAGCTTACAAATCTACATGCTTACAATATCAATGTCGTTCCACTTTTGTACATAGTTTAATAGATTAATCGTTTCTACATGATAAACATGAGAAAGTGGTACCTTTTTGGCACAGTGAAAATGCAAAAAGCTTTGCTATGCCCAATTGTCCTTAATCATGGTGGATAAGACTTGATTTTTGGGTTTTGAACATTTCAGCCTAGTTCATAATGTACTCGACTTAAAAATATAGTATAATTTTACTACATGTGTTTTTTTTTTTGTGTTGAAGGATCACAAGATCCTTATAGAAACCATCGCCTTCAAGTTTTGTAGGCGATGGTTCACATTGTTCCTAGAAAACCATATGCTGTGACTTTTTGGAAGAGCAAATTGATGACCTATCTCACCAATGTTGTGGGTTGCCTCAAATTACCCAACCCATTAAGAAAGAATCCTTCTTTCTCGTGCATGTTGAGACACATGTTCTTGGTAATTCAAAACATTGTTTTGCAAAAGGAAGATGGGAATTCAGAGCGATCAACATAGGCATGAACGATTTAGCATAAGTTTAATGCATTAAGGTACAATCATTCCTCTTAAAAAAGGTTTGGTGTAATTCAATAAGGCATGTTAATCAAGCACCTCATTCTTGCAAGTTTTGCCTCATCAAAATGATGCTCACCATCGATGGCTTGTTGTTTAAAAGAAATGGCATTAATTTCATGGAATTTTTAAATATATTTCTTCATGAAAACTACGCCGTACACATAATGCCATCTTAATGAACTGTCAAAAGTTGTATTCTAAGAGGAATTTTCCTATAATTTCCATGAAATGTCAAAATTGAAGGCCTGAGGAAAATTTCTCTAGAGTTTTATTCTTCTTTCTACTTTGTCTACATATTTGTTGATGAATGAAATGGATTTTTTTTAATTGTCACACATCCCATCAGGGTTAAACTTGAATTAAAATTAAGTGAAAAGTTTAGAGAAGAGATCAGGCATGATAACAACAAATGCAAATGAAGAATGGTGTCTTTTAGGATGTGTTTGACAGTAACATGCATGGTTTTGGGAATTTTTCTTTGATAGTTACATGCATGGTTTTGGGCAAACAATTCATCTACTTGACAAGAAACTTGACCACCATTAATAAGAAATCATGGCCATGAAGTATCTCTTGTAATACATCAAAGAAATTGATGAAAGTTCCTTGAAAGACAAGGTTAGGCACAAGAAAGGGTGTAAAAAGTCTTGAGGATGCCTTGCACTTCAAATTTCATGGAAAGATTACTGAAAGGCTCAAATTTCTCTTCGCATGTTTCACACACACCACAGAATGAATTGACTTTATGGCTCATTCTGATCTTAGATGGTGAATTATTGCTAAGTTGTGGATAAATGTTTTTCCATATGACATCTTTCTAGGGTAGGGTGCACTTGCAAGTTTTCCTTCAAGTACAAAGGAGAGGCTACTACATAGCATTTCCTTCTGATTTTACCTTGATGAGTGCTTATAAAATTATTTCATAAGGCTAAAATTAATATTTTGGTGAAACTTTTGAGTTGGTAAAGGGGATTTTGGGTATAGGTGCACCTTGCTCTTTTTGGTCTTCCTCATGAATACATCCTTCCTGAATTTTGGGCATCATTAGAATAAATTCAATCTCATGCAAGTCATACATGTTGATTTTCGCTAAATCTCTTTTTTGGCCAAATTTGTAACGTTGACACCCTTTCAGTTTGGCCTCGTAAGAGGGCGTTTCTTAATTTGGTGTAACATCATTGTCATTGCCCTTCATACGAAGAGTGTATGCGGTCATCACATCTAGACATTTGACAAAATATCTAAAGAATTCAATCTTTACATGTACGCATGGAGTTTGTGGTATCTATGTGGGCTCATTTCCCTTCACTCTCTCCTTAGTGGCATGGTTTCCATTCAAAGGTGGGTTGTGGTCCGGCGCCATCTTCACAAATATGGTGGATGCGGCGTTGGAAGTACACAACTCGCAAGCACTCTTCATTCAAGAAATCCCATAAGTAACACGTTTTCTAATTGTTTCATGCCAATTTCCTTTAAGGGAGTTCTTGCAGGGCATCTTTGTGGAATGGACATGAGAAGACCTTTTCCAACCATGCAAAGTGAGGAGTTGTAAAGGTGCCAAGGAAAGGGAGAGGGCGTAATGCTTGTTGTAGTGGAATGAAAACTGAAATTTGTGTGGACAAGAGGCTCGCCTTAGTTGTTATTAAGAATGTTGCACAAGGTAGGCAGAAAGGAGCTAGTTTTCACAATTTCTACCTTGATTCCAAAGAATGTTCCCAAGTACTCCACTTTCACCATGAAGACAAGAAAAATGATTTAGAGGATCTCTACGTACATGCCTATAGCTATTTTATAATTAAGAGATGAACATTTTTTTCTGCTGAAAAGACATGTTGTAGAAGGCTTTGGTCACATACATACTAATGGAACTAGAGGTGTTGAAAGGAAGGGATTCATAACTTAGTGTAAGTATTACCTTATTACAATTTTATTTATATGCTATAATTACCAGTTAAAGAATAGTTCTTTCTCTAGTAATATTGTAGTTTTCCTTAGCATTGTGCGGGGACTTTGAATGTGCGATAACTTTACATCATGACACGTATCCTTGTTCAGACTTAGAATTGAAAGTGATTAAAAATCCTGTTGAAATAGTCTGACAACAACATGTTTCCTTAGAAGAAGCCCATAAGAGAAAGCATCCTCCTAGTGGAAATTCACCTAGAAGTCTAGTGGAGCTTTAATGACAAGGAATCTGACCCTTGATTCACCATTGATTCAAATAAAAAGCCTTGTCTTTCAGAACTGTTTTGTGAAAGGAAGGTCCATATAAGGAGGTCCTTATAAGTAAGGTACATGAGGTAGTAAACCTCAAACACAAGAAGGAAACCTTTCTCTTTCTGGTAACTTTTTATGCCTTGAAAAAGAAAATTCATGTTCTCTATGTGCTTAGATGTATCAAAGTGAAATGGTCTAAGAATCTACTCTGTTTTTGGTAACCCCATGTTACTCCTTCCTTAGCTTATGAGGCACACATGACCCAGAATTTTGTAGAGAACTCTCTTGGGCTCGTATAAGCTTAGGAAGGTGTGATGTTGTAAGTGGAGGCTTCTTGTTGGCTTGTCAACCTAGAGATTATGCTAAGACCCTTGCCATGATTGCCTTTATGGCGTCGTAAGGTGTTTCACATTAGTGGGGGAGGATTTGTGCTAGTCTAGTATGCTTACGATTTGCATGTGTGATGCTTCCACGATGTATTTACTACGAATTCAAGTCTATGAATAATTGTTTTTTCTATTTTACATGCTTCATTGTTGATCATTCAAACATTGTAATTTTTAGGGATCTGGTCATGATGATTTTTCATTTCACATCCTTTGAAAGTGTTGACATTCTCTTGATATGAAGAAAACGGTTCAAAAGGGTACATTGTGAATAATTTTGGAATTTTATGTAGAACTTTGAACACTTTTCTAAAACTGGTAGTTGAATCAGAATGCAGGTAAGATTGGCTCAGGGAGATGGACTTGGGAACATGTATGATATCCAGGTATTTATTTCTATTTTCCTTTACGTTGGAGTGGATGTTTCCTATGCATTGAAACTATAGGCCAAATTTAGTAGATGTTATCAAGTTAGAATCAAGTCTTCCAACCTCAATTTGCATTGTTTACAAATTTCTTCACGGTTTTGCATTTTGGGAAATGCATGTGCTTCCATATTGGTCTTTAGTTGCATCCGTTTTTGCTTGCCCTTGTTGCACTTTCTCCAATGGCAAGAAATCAAGATGTCATCGACATGGCATTAGTTTTGTTGTTTCAACCACGTTGTAATACTCTATAGATTTTACCTGGAAAATTAAGTTAAATTCAGAGTTTTAAGGAAAAAATGCTACAATTTAAGATGCTTTGGAAGCATTGTTTCAATTGTACCTATACCTAATATATGCTTTTGATGGAAACAGATGTTATTATAATTTTCTATCATGTAATTCATTTAAATTGTTTTTTTGCATGTTATGTTTTATTTATCATTAAAATCAGTTAATTTTATGAAGATTATATTATTGTGTATGTATGATGCTTAAGAATCACAAGAAGAAAATGTTTACACTTATGTACCTCAAGTACACAAGGCTTGATTGCGTCATAAAGTGAAAAAGCCCTGGTCGAGCATCACACATACGAAATTTTTAGGCAGTGTTGATAGGAATATGGATGAATATGGCCTGACCTGGTGGTCTTTGTCATTATCGCTGAACCAAACCCGACCACAAACGCCCTGGTCACCCCCGTTTTGAACCGGATGAAGTGAACGCCTCCGTTGATGTAATTTTCTTCGAAAGTGAGCATCCTTGTTATCGAAACCGCGCCGCAAGCCGTAGAGAAGAAAAGCTCCTCAATCTTTCCCTCCTTACAACCTTCCCGCCTCACACTCGTTCCGTCTCCCTCACTCCGATCTCTTTCACTTCCTCGTCCCCATCCTCCCCCTTTCCCTCCCTCATTCCCCCAACCGCTTTGTCCCTCTCCCGTTTTGCCGAGTCGTTCGGCGCGATCGTCAAGTTGCCTTCATCGAATACGGCCACGGAAAGATGGTGTAACGCTCAGCCACACTGCTCCGGCTGATTTGCACTTTCAGAAGAGGCGTGATCAGAGTTACTCAGGGAGGTTGAGCGATGAATTTCGACTCCTCTAGAAATGGATAGCAGATTCCAAGCTTCGGATCAGTGCCTGTGACGGTAGCCGTGGCGAGCGGAATGTGGGTGATGCTGCTCCCGCTGTAGGAGTAGCAGCAACCTCAGCGAGAGCATGGCGATTGCGGAATCGAGCGACACTGGTTTGGCCCAGTGGCGCCAATCGCTTCCGCCCTCTTTCGCGTGCCTGCGGCCGCCTCTTCCCCACCCTCCCCCGCTCTCTCCTCCACCCTCCGCCCCCCTCCTGCATTCAGACCCGTCTGACAGCCTCTCCCAGCAGCAGGAGCTGCCCCATCAGGCCATTCCCACTTGGTCCTCCTTCTTGTCCCGTGTCAGTCTGAGTGCGTTGTCCGTTTGGCCGCAGCACGCGCTGCAGCACCCGCTGTTGGAGTCGCCGGCGCGGCGCACCGCCGTGATCGCGTTGTGCGCAGCGGTGCTGTGCTTCGTGTACTGGTTGCAGCCCGACGCGTCCCCGTTGGCAAGGCCCACGTCTGCCGACGTCGACCTGTGGGGCGACGTGGAAGCACCCTCGACACCGGGCCCGTCTGCGGGTCCTGCTTCTCGAGATGTCAGTCTCACATCAGACGCTGGTGAAGGCGGCAACGGCGGCAGCAGGATGTTCCGAGAAGAACGAGGAGGCGGAGGAGGCGGAGGAGGCGGAGGCGGAGGAGGAGGAGGAGAAGGGGGGGGAGGTGGAGGAGGAGGAGGAGGAGGAG
>SZWC01017682.1:0-10345 GCA_023375785.1 Penium margaritaceum | reverse complement strand
TGGTGCGATGCGGTGTGGTGCGGTGCAGTGTGGTGCGTTGTGGTGTGGTGCGATGCGGTGTGGTGCGGTGCAGTGTGGTGCGTTGTGGTGTGGTGCGATGCAGTGTGGTGCGGTGCAGTGTGGTGCGGTGTGGTGTGGTGCGATGCAATGCGGTGCCATGTGGTGCTGTGCGGTTAACTGCGGTGTGATGCATTACAATGTGTTGTGATGCTATGGGACTCCGTGCGGTGGGTTGCGATGCGGTGCAGTTTGAAGCAATTCGATGCGACTATGTCACGATGCGATGCGATGCATTGCGATGCGATGCGATGTGAAGGGATTTGAAGCGGTGCGATGCGATCCGGTGTCATGCGATGTGATATGATGATGGGGTGTTTGGATGGGCTGTGATGCAATGCGCCCGCTGCGATGCGATGCGATGCGATGCGAATAGACTTGGGGCCATTTGTGAACGAAACTAGTTCTTTCCTTTTTTTCTTGTTTCGTTCTTCTGTTCTTCTTCTAATGGACTACCAGTTTTTAACAAAACGAACCGAACCGACCTACTGGTTTTGGTTCAGTTTTGGTTACATGCCCAAGAGGATGACCCCCTCATAGGTCGAGTTTGGAGGGGACATTCCAAGGAACGATTCCGGTCTTAGACTGGCTTTCCTGTTTCGACCGGTTTTTCCATTTGTGTTTCAGTTCCATTCTACAGATAGAGTCAGAAAACCTGGAAGAAATCCGGACCGAGACCGAACTTCGGTTGCGATTTTTACATAAATCAGCGGTCCAAGTCCTTCAATAAATGTGGTGCTATTTGATGCAGCACAATGGGGTGCAATGCGGTGCAGTGGGATGTGATGTGATGTGATGCGACACGATGCGACGTGACGTGACGCGATGCTGTGCAGTGTGATGCGAGTCGATGTGATATGGTTTGATGCCATTAGACGCGGTTTGTCGCAATCCATGTTGTGGGATGCAACATGACGTGATGCGGTGCGGTGCGATGCGCTGCAATGCGATATGAATTGATGCTGTGCGATGCGATGTGATGTGATGTGATGTGATGTGATGTGATGTGATGATGCTGTTTAATGCGATGCGATGCAATGCGATGCGATGTGATGCGATGCGACGCAATTCATCACACCACAATCGCAAGCGCACTGCATCACATTGCAATGTGGTGCGATGTTATGCGATAGTGTGCGGTGCAATGCGATGCAAAACAATGTGGTTCGACGCGGTGCGATGCAATGCACATCTAAATGATGTGATGCGATGCGATGCGATGTGTTGCGATGCGATGCGATGCGATGCGATGCGATGCGATGCGATGCGATGCGATGCGATGTGTTGCGATGCGATGCGATGTGATCTGATATGATGTGTTGTGATGCCATGTGATGTGTGATATGGTGTGGTGCGCTGCGCTGCGCTGCAGTGCGCTGGATTCGGTTTTTCCCTAAGAAGGATCGGATTGGTTCGGTTTGGGAACTGAACTTAGAGTTCGGTTTCAGATCGAATTCGGATCCTTCAGTTTGGTTTCGGATGTATCCGATCCGAATCCGGTTTAACAGCCTTAGGTGCGATGTGATGCAGTCCGATGTGATGTGGTGCGGTGCGATGCGATGCAGTGTCTTGCCATGCAATGTGATGGGATGCAATGCAATGCAGTGCAGTGCAGTGCAGTGCAATGCGGTGCAATGCGATGTGATGCAATGCGATACCGTAGTGTTCCTTGTATTCGTTCAAAATAATCATTTTTGTTTCGCCTATGAGCAGTATCATGATTACCAGTATCTTGGGCGAATCACTTGCTCAATTATGTTATCCTGGGTTTCCTACCCAAAAAAAATAAATAAAAAAAATAATAAAAAAAAGAAAAAGAAAAAAATGAAGAAGAAGAAAAGAAGAAAAAAAAAGAAAATAAAATTCACTTTTTGTTGGTGTTTGACGAGGATCGCATCCAGGTGCGAGTTCAGCCCGCTTGCGAATAGCTGTGCACACTGACGTGCCGACCGAGCGCGCTCTGCCTGCACGTCGTTGTGTGCGCGCACACACTGACGTGTCAACGTCATTGGGAGCGCGTTGACATCCCCACATGCAGTGTTTGAGAGCTCGAAAATTCGAGCTGTCAAGCGGGTGTCTCACATGGGAGGACTTGGCCATGCACTGGGCGAATCTAAGGAGCAGGGTTATCAACATTGAGGTGTTAGGAGAATCTGCCCCTAGATTATGCAAAGCCCAGAACTAGGAGAAATGAAGGATCAGACAATTTTTTAAGTTTGAACGATTTTAAGGAGCAGTACAGTATGATGGGATTCGACGCCGGGCAGTGGGATGCGGTACGATGCCGTGTACCGTTCTGAATAAAATATTCGCTGGAAGGTATTCTTTACATGAGAAATGCTGTGGCGTTCGGGCAAATTGGTTACGCGATTATGGAAGTGTTGGAAATGCGGGCGCGTCCTTACGACGGAGAAACCAAATCGCCGTCTGGCAGTTCGAACGGGGATGCACTGCTGCTAGTACATCTACAGAGCCACGTGCCGCTTCAGCCTGCCTGGCGTGGTGTATCCAATGCGATGCGGTGCGATTTGATGCTTTGCGATTTGATGCTTTGCGATGTGGACAGATGGATGGGCTGCAGTGTGACGTAGCCTTGCTGACTTGACTTTGGAACCAATGTTGACTGGTTTCGTTCTGATCTGACTTGAAATAGAAGTGAAACTGACGCATTCTCATTCGAAACAAAAGCTTTAGTGCCCATTGGTGATGGAAAAATCCGCTGAAATGCAGTCAAAATTGGTGAAATAAAATCAAAGCTCGAAACAAGCTGAAACCAGATTTCAACTCGCAAGCATAAAGCAAAGAACTTAAAATCACAATCGAAACCGTCGAGATTGAACACGTCAAAACCAAAACTGAAATGAGGATGGCTTATGTGATGCTTTGCGATGCGGTGGGGTGGGATGCGAAGCAATGTAGTGCGATGTGATGAATGGGGATGCGATGCGATGAGGTCTTATGTGATGTGATGGGTTGCGGTGCAACGGCATCAGATGTGATGCGGTGCAATGAAAATGCTACGTCGAAGCGATTCAATTCGATACTGTGTGATGAGGTGCGACGCGATGCGATGTCATGCGGTGCGGTTCGTTGAAGTGTAGTGCTGTTTGGTGCGGTGCGTTGGCGTCGTGATGCGATGAGACAAGTTGTGTTGAGATGCGGTGAGGTGCAATGTTTTGCGATGCGAGTGGTGCAACGCAATGCGATACAAGTGGTGTTAGGCTTGAGAATCCGGACATATCCGTGCTGTTTTTGAACTATCCGTTATCCGGATTTTCTGATCATGCAGGTATCCGCTATCCGGATGCTTCGTACATTGTGTCCGGATACCCCCGGATATTTACGGATACCCAAAATATCCGGATGTCCACCATGTATCCGGATGTTTATACGGATACATCCGTCACAGCCACCGATAGCCACAGATATGTCTGGATAGTACATACAGTTTAACGTACACATTCGAACAAGGAGAATTGAAAAGTGGAGAAAGCAAAAGAAACAACTCTTTTTCTATGAAAGGAAGCAATTGCAAGTACAAGGATTGTGCCTCGTGTCCCGCAACACAACATCTCCTGATCTATGCCTTGGCCTTGGCCTTCCCCTTCCCCTTGTTACTGTCCTTGTCCACAAGCAAAGGTGGGTACTCCAAATCCTGCAGCTCTGGCAGCTCAATCCAGTTCTTGAGCGTCTGCAGGGCATCCGCGGAGGCAACAGAGAGTCTGCCCCTGAACTCAGTGAATGTCTGTCTCCCGTAGGAGAAGAGACGGTAACATGGGGTGGAGGTTGCCGGCACGGCATGCCCCACCTTCGCCGCGCGCGAGAGCACGGGGCACTCTGCCTCATGCCTCTTCCAGTACCGGAGGATGTCCTCCGTTGGTGGCAGTCTTGCTTCAGCGTCGTAGGAGTCTAGCTCCTTCACCAGCGTATGCGCTTCCTCCACCTCTGCCGCTGCTGCCGACGACCACATGCTGCTCTCGCGGCCCCTCTCCTGAAAGACGTCGTCTAGCTCGTCGTCGTCGTCGCCGTTGTCCTCGAGCGTCGTAGGTGGTAGAGCGTCGTTGTAGAGGTTGGACTCGTCACGCTCTGTTGCCGCAGCTGCAACGCCGCCATGCTCTGCCTTGTATGCCTCGTAGTATGGCTGCAGCAGGCGCAGCACAGTCTCGCGCACGTCCGTTGCGGCCTGGTGCCCCGTCACATCTGCAGCCGTGTTGTACCAGTGGATCCTGAAGCGGGGGGTCGAGGACGGTGGCGAGCGTGTAGATCTCGGNGCTTCCTCCACCTCTGCCGCTGCTGCCGACGACCACATGCTGCTCTCGCGGCCCCTCTCCTGAAAGACGTCGTCTAGCTCGTCGTCGTCGTCGCCGTTGTCCTCGAGCGTCGTAGGTGGTAGAGCGTCGTTGTAGAGGTTGGACTCGTCACGCTCTGTTGCCGCAGCTGCAACGCCGCCATGCTCTGCCTTGTATGCCTCGTAGTATGGCTGCAGCAGGCGCAGCACAGTCTCGCGCACGTCCGTTGCGGCCTGGTGCCCCGTCACATCTGCAGCCGTGTTGTACCAGTGGATCCTGAAGCGGGGGGTCGAGGACGGTGGCGAGCGTGTAGATCTCGGATGTGAGGTTGTAGTACTTCTCCAACTTCTCAGCCAGCAATCCCGGGGGTAGAGAGCAGCAGTTACCACTGTCTTCTTGGGTAGGTCGGGGGTGGGCTAGGACGGACCTGCAGCAACAGCAATCTCTTTGTCGGAGTCAGAGGACTCCTCAGTGTCGCTGCCATTTGAGGAGTCCTCTGTGGCCGATGCTTTCTTGGCGCTCTCTGTTGCTGGACGCTTGTTTGCGGATGACTTGGGCCTCTTGCGCCTAGCGGCCTTCTCCCGCTCCCTCACTTCGAGGTATGCGGACCTGCTTACGTCGATGAACTTGTCGAGCTTGTCAAATAGCTCGTTGTACAGCGGCACCACACGCGAGAGAGTGGGAAACTTCTCCGCGGACATGTCCGCGGTCTACACCTTGATGGGGTGCAGGAAATGGGCGAGGCGACGCATCATGATCCAATCGTCGTCATTGGGTTTGAACCTCGCCACATCCTCCTCCTTCTGCACCGCCAAAAACTTCACGACGGCATGGTGCATGCCATGAAGCCGATCAAAACGTTCCACGGTAGAGTTTCACTGTGTCCGGGTGTCGATGTCGAGGGCGAGCCACTTCGCGCACGGAGTGGCGGCAATTTCTGCTTTCAGTGCCTGCTCGCGTTGCGGAGAGTGGTTGACGTAGTTTGCGATGCGTCGAGCTTTCTTGAGGAGTTTGCAGACGTACTTCGGCTTCAGCACT
The DNA here is from genome assembly GCA_023375785.1 of Penium margaritaceum. NCBI lineage: Eukaryota > Viridiplantae > Streptophyta > Zygnematophyceae > Desmidiales > Peniaceae > Penium > Penium margaritaceum. The sequence continues at coordinate 4,961 of SZWC01017682.1, read as the reverse complement.
TTACTAAGCACAAGGTTGAGCACGTGTCCAACACAGTGGATTTACTTGTCGGCAGTGAATCCGAGGCATTCACGAACGAGGTAGATGTTCACGAGGCTCGCGTTCGTTGAGGCGTTGTCCATGGTCAAGTAGCCGATACGGTCCCACAGATGGAAGTCGTCATGGCTCGAAAAGCTTGTCTGAAGAGTGGCTGCCAGACATGACCATGCATGCGATGATGATGCTGCGCATGTCCCAATGACTGTCGATGTAGTGTCCCGTGATGCCATCGTAGGGGTCGTTAATGTGCGACGTCCACATATCGGAGGTGAAGTCGATGTCAGTCGCGATAGCTGCGAGGATGGCGGCCACAGCTGGTTGGAAAACAGAGGGCGCTTCGCGAATGTCGTTTGAAATCGTCGTTCGATGCATGAGTTCCGCCGCACGGTTGCAGTGCTTGAATCCTTTTAGCAGCCACTTGGAGTCGACAAGGCTGCACGCCTCAGATTTTTCGACGATCCACTTCCAGATGCAGGTTTGCAGTGTGTTCTTGCTGAGCGTTGCAACGCCGGATAGTGAATCGCTGATCTTGGTTTGCGAAGCTGGAACTTGAAATGCCTGCCACTTCTTCAAAATATCGGGAGGTACTGTGTCGACAGCAACGAGGGGGTCGAATTTGTCCTTGTGGTGAGCAGCGAGGTGGTTCCACACCCGGTTCGACTGCTTTCCCGCAGCACACAAACTTAGGGGTTCGCCATCCTTCGTACTTGCAAAATGCACGTCCATCCTTGACGTCGTAGTGCTGCCAGATGGGATTTCCAGCCTCGGTTTCCGCTGGCTGCTTGTTGATGTCGACAGTTGCACACGTGCCAGGTGCATGTGTGTCAGCGGCCTGCTGCTCGTTCGCTGGGGCAGGAGATGTGACAGCAGTAGGAGACGTGACAGCAGTAGGAGACGTGACAGCAGCAGGAGACGTGACAGTAGCAAGTGACGTGACTAGGCATGAGGGAAAAAGTATCCGCTATCCGGATATTCGGACTGTCTGCACGGTATCCGAATAGTGAATAGCCGTCTGTCGCACCCGTAGAAGGCCATCCGGATGTATGCGGATAGGCGGATACATCTGGATGTATCCGAAGTGTATCCGGATATCCCAACTATCCGGATGCAACAGATAATCCGATGCGGTGTCCGTGCTAGTCGCGTAGACGAAAGACCCGGGCAAACGTGCGTGCCGCACCATTATATGCCGACATATCGCAATTACTACCTCCCCCCCAAAACGACTGTATCGCTGGAATCCACGCTGTCATGGCTCTTTTGCGTTGCATCGAATAGTGCGCCGACGTGGTGTACGAGGCCACGCCTCGTATAATCCAAATACGTTGGTGCAGGTCATTATCATTGGCCTTGCGGTTCGTTTTGCGATGCGACTGCCTGTTATGCATGTAGTTTAAAGTGTGAGCTACTCATTCAGTTCTCCATTCATCAGAGCGATGCGGACCTCCACCACCCCCGCGACGTTTTCCAGCCATGCAAGAACTTCGCCGGAAGCGGCAGCGACGACGGCCACATGAAGCACACTCACGAGTCTCACACAAGGTGGCTCTTCAAACCCTACTCAGGCGGCAGGAGCCGACAACCAGGCAGCAGGCACGGCAGCAGGCACGTCAGCATGCACGTCCGCAGGCACGTCAGCCTCGGAGAAGTCTGAGCTGGTGATCACCAGAGACGCGGGTAACCCCATCTGGACCCACTATGACATCCGCGGCGACAGGGCTTTTTGCAAGTACAAAAGATGGCGAACCACGAAGTTTGACTGCCGCCGGAAAGTAGTCAAATCCAGTTTGGAACCACCTCGCTTCTCGCCACCCAGACAAGTTTGACGTTTTGGTCTCCATCGAAAAAGTGCCGGCTGAAATTCTGAAAACGTGGCGGCCATTCCTCGTCCATGCATCGCAAACCGCCATCGGTGAATTGCTATCCGGCGTCGCAACATTCAGCAAAAACACCTTGCGCAGCTGTATCTTGAAATGGATCGTGGAGAAAGCAGAAGCTTACACGATAGTCGACTCCCGTTGGCTGAGAAAAGCGCTGAAACACTGCAACCGCAATGCTGAGCTCATGCATCGTACCACCATATCTTCAGACATCCGCGGTGCTCTAAGCGTCTTCCAGCCAGCGGTCGCAGCCATCATCGTAGCTGCACGCACCGATGTGAACTACACATCGGATCTGTGGACGTCGCGCTCCAACGACCCATACTTCAGCATCACTGGACACTACATCGACAGTCACTGGAACCTGCGCAGCATCGTCATCGCATGTATGCCCATGCTAGGCAACCACACCGCGAACAGACTGTTTGCGGCCTTCAAGAAGGTCATCCATGACGACTTCAACCTATGGGACCGTGCCGGCTGCATGACCATGGACAACGCATCCGTGAACGCGAGCACAGTGAACGACCACCTCGTGCTTGATTGCCCAAACTTCATGCCGCAGAAGTACATCCACTGCGCCGGGCATGTGTTGAACCTCGTCGTCGGCGAGGTTTTGAAGCCCAAACACGTTCGCAAACTCCTCAAGAAGGCGAGGAGGATTGCGAAGTACATCAACCACTCCCCCCAGCGTGAGCAGGTGTTGAAAGTGGAAATCGACGCCACGCCGAAGTCGAAATGGCGCTCGACCTCGACACTCGAACTCGATGGAATTCCACCGTTGAGCTGCTGGATCGACTCCATGGCATGTGCCATGCGGTCGTGAAATTTCTGGCTGTGCAGCGGGAGAGGGACGTCGCAAAATTCAAGCCCGGCGACGATGATTGGCTGCTAATGCGTCGACTTGCCAACTTCCTGCAACCTGTCAAGTTGTGGACGCAGGACATGTCTGGCGAGAAATACCCGACCCTCTCGCGTGTCATCCCACTCTACAACGAGCTTTTCGACAAGCTCGAGAAGTTCATCGAGGCGTCCACAACTTGACAGCGCGAGAAGGCAGCAGCAGCAGGCCGCAAGCGGGCGAAAAGTCGGCTGGGAAACGCCCGGCCGAGAGCGCGAGTTCAAGAACTGCGGCTGTCAACGATGACAGCGCCGACGACTCTGACTCCTCGTTAGAGTCGGAGGACGAGGCAGAGGAGGCCGCACCCGCCAACACCCCTGCGTACCCCAAAAAGACGGTGGTGACTGCTGCGCTCTACCCTGGCCCGCTAGCCGCGGGGGACAAGCCGGAGAAATATTACAACTTGACGTCGGAGATCTACACCCTCGCAACCGTGTTGGATGCCCGCTTCCGCATCCACTAGTACAACAGCGCCGCCGATTTTCGGGCCACCAGGCGGCAACCGACGTGCGCGAGACCGTCCTGCGTCTGCTCCAGCTGTACTACGAGGCGTACAAGATCGAGACAGGCGTCACAGCAGCAGCAGGGGATGAGGACGACTCCGCCATCCTCACAGACGCCGTGGCGACTCTTACTACAGCCACGGGCGACGATAAGGGCGACGAGCTCGATGACGTCTTCGGGGCCCGCAGCCGCGACAGCAACATGTGGTCGTCTGCAGCAGCGCCAGCGGTGGAAGAGGCTCACACACTCGCGAAGGAGCTCGACAGCTACTGCGCTGAAGTGAGGCTGCCGCCGTCGGAGGACATCCTCCGCTACTGGAAGCTGCACGAGAATGAGTATCCCGTGCTGGCCCGCACGGCCAGGGTGGTGCACGCGGTGCCAGCAACCTCCACCCCATGCGAACGTCTGTTCTCCTACGGGAGACAGAACGTGACAGAGTTTCGTGGCAAGCTGAACGTGGCCTCCGTGGAGTCCCTCCAGACCTTGAAGTGCTGGATTGAACTTCCAGAGCTGGAGGACATGGAGTACCCTCCTGTGGCAGAGCTGAAAAAGGATAGTGGCAAGGGGAAGGGGAAGGGGAAGGGGAAGGGGAAGGAGTAGGGTAGTGCAGGAGGAGTGATGGTGCAGGGCACGGGGCACCCAATGTACTGTTTCATGTACTGATCAATGATAATCAATTTTTTGGCTGTGAAATTTGATTTTCCCATGCATGCTCTGTCTCATTATGTGTGCAAAGTTGTGTGCAAGTATCCGGACAATCCGCTTGTATCCGTGCTTGTAACGGATACTATCCATGCTCTCATCCGGATAATCACAGATTATCTGGAAACTGTTGATATCTGTGACTATCCGGATAACTTGTATGCACTATCCGGATAGCGGATACTCCTCATTCCAGAAAATCCGGATAACGGATACCTGTTTCAGAGCACGGATGTATCCGAATTCTCATGCCTAGACGTGAAAGCAGTAGGAGACGTGACAGCAGTAGGAGACGTGACAGCAGCAGGATTGGCCCCACTGTCTTGCACGTCCGTGATTCCTGCATGGCTCGATGAAGTGGGGGCGGCAGTGTCCCCATCGCCGGGTTGAGAATGAAGTGGAATTGCCGGCCATTTAAACGCGCTTGAGCGCTGTCGCATCGCAAACCTCATCGCCATGCAGATAATTTCACATACTGAAGGGAATGAGCGACGTCGCCCGTACCGGACCGCGAAGCCGGCTGAACCTGTATCGACGTTGTTGATGCCGGTTCGGCCGTGTCAGCCGGTACATCCGCATCCGTTGTGGCGATGCAGCGGACCTTGTGCAGCAGCGGCTGTTTTTTGCTTCTCTCTCACCTATGCATGGGATGGGATGGGATGGGAGAGCTCTGGGCACAGGGCTCTTTGGCAGCACTCCCTGCTGCAGCAACAGCAACACCATTCACTGCGCTCTCTCCTCCTGTCTCATGTCATCAGCTGGTTCTACATCCAACTCCCCCCCCCTCCAGCCGTTCAGTGACCAAGTGACCCTAAACCCTAAAGCACAAGCCATAAACCCTATGCTTATGTGCCTACCTACTGCATGCACTGGAGCAACTGGTACTGTGCTTGCTGTTGCCTCCTCCTCCTCCTCCTCCTCCTCCTCCTCCTCCT
>SZWC01017681.1:26594-46594 GCA_023375785.1 Penium margaritaceum | reverse complement strand
TCGCGCTCTCGAGTTAGTCCATTCGGCCCATCTTTGTCCTCTTCCCGTCCGATATGGGTTCATACGTCCTGACCCTGACTGATGACTTCACCCGGATGCGGTGGGTCTACAACCTACGTCAGAAGAGTGACGTTGCTCTTGCGGTTTGTCTCTGGCTAGTGATGGCTGAGCGTCAGTCTCGTCACACACTACATAACTTCCGCTTGGATCGCGGCAGTGAGTTTCTTGGTGAGATGGATGGCTTCTTTGCCGAGCACGGAGTCTTTCACCATGTCTCCACTCCTACTCCCTAGCAGAACAGTGTTTCTGAGCGCTAGAACCGCACCATGGAGGACACGGTCCACGTTATGCGATCTGAGTGCGGTCTCCCGGAGTCTTTCGCTTTTGAAGGATCCGCCTACATGACTTGGGTGTGGAACCGCCTCTCGCACGGTCCTCTTCCGGACCACGTCACACCGTATGAGCTGTGGTTTGGCCACTGTGCTCAGATATGCCTCGCTCACGTCTGGGGATCCTTGGCTTCTTTGTGGTACACCGAGGACCTACAGGGGTCCAAGATCTTACCGCGGGGTCGCTTGTGTGCCTTTGTAGGTATCTCCCCGCGTTCGAAGGCCTGGAGTTTTTGGGATCCCGCTCGTTGTTGCATCGTTGAGTCACGCGACACACTCTTCTTTGAGTCCCTCACCTACCGTGATCTGATATCGATCACGTCGCTATCCGCCACACATGTTCCTACATGTGAGGGTTCTCGACGAATGAGGGAGTCTGCGCCTGCGAACACCTCTCACCAGGCTGATGTGTTCGTTCAAGCTCCCTTCACTTCTCGGTCTCCGGCTCTTCATGACCCAGCGATCATCGCTGTCGGCCCAGAGAACTCTCCGGCACAGCCGGCTTCTACCCCTTAACCTTTGCATCCCGCAGGTATCCATGATCCTGTACCCGTGTGTACTCCTACGACCGTCCCTGTGTCCGCTGGTACTCCTGCCTCTGTGCGTGGTCCTGCCTCACCTGCTCCTACTATCACACCCAGTCACGTGTCTCCAACACACGCATCTCCTCGCACGGCATCACCAGCTCCTTTGCATCAGCCTTCACCAGCTGTTGTCGTTTCTGTCCCTGAGCCCGAGGTGCGCCCCTCAAGCCCAGGTTACTCCCGTGAGCCTGGCACTCGTCTTCGACCATTCCAGTGAGCGTCAGGTCCCACACCCAGGCGCTCCACTCATAACATCGTGAGTGGTGATCCCGGCACAAAGGCCCTGGGCCTGAGTGTCCGCATTGAGCACACAAAGATGCATCCAGCGTGCCTCGTTGGACACGACCTCGTCACTCGCGAGTTTCATATCCCTTGTGATGCAGCAGTTGATCTTGTGGTCGTCAGACCTAGCACTGAGGCGTGCGCTCTTTCCACACAGAGCTCTTCCTCTATGGAACTTGACCCGGGCACACTGAGGGAAGCTCTCTTATCACAGGATGCTGACGCTTGGCGTGCTGCCTGCAAGGATGAGCTTTGCGCCATCTGAGAGCATGGAGTTTACAAGCTAGTCGACCTTCAACTTGGGAGGAAGGCTATTCAGGTCAAATGGGTCTTTGTCAGGCAAACGTTTGCCGCCAGCCCACGGGGGAGCCAATCCGCGGAAGAGCCGAGAACCGCGCAAGGAACCCTAGCTCTCGCGGTGAGCGCAGTCGAGCAAGGGGTGGCGCGGAATCCAACAGCAGTGCAGGTGGGCCAGATGGCGGGAAACTGCCGTAGGTTGACATTGTCATCTGCGGCGGCTGCCCTACGGCTATGTCAAGCGCTTGTGGCGGAAGCTGAAAAAAGGCGGGAAGAAGTGGCAAGGAGATCCGTAGTGGAGAAGGAACGGGGGGCTGGGGGGGCGAGCCGTAGGAGGAAGTATAGTCGCGAAGCCAATCAAGCGGAGGAGGTAGGGAAATGGACGGATGGAGCAATCAGGGGAGCAGCAACCAACCAGCACGGGAGTTAGCGCATCAATCACGGAGAAGCACCTGAAGACACACCGCGGAAGACGAAGATTCAAAGAAGAATACGAAGACCGCGTGCACGAGCCGCGGATGAAGAAGAGGACTCAGTAGGAATGAGAAATGATGTTCACTGTGTGCTTAAGGACGAGACCCGCGTTGTGTAGACGCACCACGTGGAGTCCAAATAGAAGGAAGAAGGTGACGTGAGAGGGATGAGACCGAAGGTGTGTAGATACGCCGTGCGGATTCCCAAGTAGATAAGGCCTAGGCAGCAGTAGCACAAATTGTCCTCAGTCCTGGTCATTCTCTTGGATCAGTACTCCGCATTCCATGTACTCTAACCCTGAGTATAAAAAACATTTACCTGCTTCCATCCGTGCTCTCAGTACTCCGCATTCCATTACCCTCAGTGTTCTGTCTATTTGTGAGACTGAGTGCGCGAAGAGCCAAGCTCGGGGTGAAGTGAGCTGCCGGCGGTGCCCTTGCTTGCACACGGTCACGGAACGAGGTTCTGCGGAGAGGAGCTGGAAACCACGAGGTGGCAGGCTCGCGTGTGGCAAGAAGTGGACCGCGAAGTGTTACTCATCGGTAAGGTTCTTACGCATAGGTCCCGACCCTTGGTCCGCGGAACTGCTTGTTGTCTAGGGTTGGTACATCTATTGCGGTACCAGCCGTAGTAAAATAGTGAGTGTTGTAGGAGTGCGTGGAGAACCAAGCCTGGGGTGAAGTGAGCTACCGGTGGTGCCCTTGCTTGTACACGGCCGCGGAACGAGATTCCGTGGAGAGGAGCTGGAAGCCTTGAGGTGGCGGGCTCGTGTGTGGCAGAAGTGGACCGCGGAGTGTCACTCATCGGTGAGGTTCTTACGTATAAGTCCAGACCTGTGGTTCGCGGAACTGTTTGTTTTCCAGGATTAGTATTGTAGATGTGCTGCAGAAGAAACCAGGCAAACAGGGACTGAGGGCAGAGTCCACGGATAGCGCGGAACGAGGACAGCGCGAAAAAAGTTGAGGACGTTGCAAAATTTGGGGTATCAGTGTCATGGTGCAGTGAGCATGGACAGTTCCTCGCTCTTTGTTCAGCGGAACTACACGTTCCTTCAGATCAGTTGTTCATGTCGGCGGCAAGCTTCGTACATCAGGATTTTAGGCGACGACACCAGCAACGCCAACAGCAGCATTCATCAGCGCGGTTCTTCCTGCCACGATGAGCCATCACCTACGCAGGCAGCCGGGACTTCTCTCCCGTGTTGACCCGCACCCAAGTCAGTTCCTCACCAGGCTCTGATCCGCTCACTCAACACCGGAGGGTGACCGAGTGGCTAGAGCAATTGCACTGGCATCGTATCATGGACGCGCTGGGAGAGCGAGTGGAAGTAGAGACTATCTACAGTCAGGGTAGCCGCGGATCCAGCCAGCCTCAGCAAGAACGGGAGGGGCAAGAGGATGTGGTCCTGGCACCATAATGGTTCTCCGATACCCCACCATTGTTGGAACAGTCCTCCGCTGGTGGAGAGCTAGGGGCCTTCCGTGGACTAGTCTACCGGCTTCGTGGCGCACAGCAGCCACCGGCAACTGTCAACCCAGCACTGCAGTACTCATCATCCCCGATGCACCCACCAATTGAGGAGGTGACTCCTGTGGACGTGGGGTCTCAGGAGCACTCTACGTCGAACCAGCAGCAGCCGCACGCGGAGACCATACAGGTGGAAAACACGACATCCGCACCCGACCAGACTCCACCGCAGATGCATCTGCAGCAGCAAATGTCAGGGACCATGCAGGCGGGGACACCGGCACCCTCTCCAGTGCTAGGATCCACGCAGTTGCAGCTGAACCAGCGGCGGGTGGATCAGATGCCACCGCCTGTTGGACCGGTACAGGTGGAATCCGCGACACATATCTCAGCAGCAGGATTGACGCAGACTCAGATACACCTGCCACAGCAGTCCGAGGGAGTTGTTTAGGCGGGAGCGAACCCACAACCCTCCGCAGCGGGACCAGTGCAACAGGAGGTGAATCAGAATCAACCATATTGAGGGATTCAACCTGTGGGGATGCCGGCGCCGCACTATGTGACGGGCATGCAGCCACAACAAATGAACCAATCACAGGCGGCTGTGGGTGGAATGCAGGTGATGATCGCAACATCTACGCAGCAGCCAAGGCACCAGCCTCAGTAGTTTGTGACAGGAGCACAAACAAGAACGACGGCACATCACTCCGCGACGACTTTGTAGCCACCACAGGGCGGCCAAGCGCTTGGTGGCACCATACAAGGAAACACCAAGGTCCAGCCTCCAGGAGTCCAACCGCTGATGCATCAGCATGTGCCGTTTGGGGACATGATACAAGCGGGATCTATGATGCAATCCTCCACTCCAACCTCACAGCCATGGATGACTCGCACAGGTGGGAATGAGCCAACAACCATTTGTGCCAAACATGCAACAGCAGCCATCCTTGGGGACGGCGTCGACACCCCTGTCCGTCGCGCCTGCATACCAACAACCCCACTCGTAGCAGCCAGTCCGGCCCATGTCGGCAGGAGTGCCCCTTCAGGCCCCATCACCAATGCCACAAGTCCAGATGGTGCCACAGGGCCACTCCAATCCGCTACCACAACAGATGATGGGGGTTCCGAACTCCGCGGGGGCCGCGGCAACCCATGTCCTCTCGGTTCCACCACTCGCATCTGCCATCACTGGACCAACAATTCCTCAACTCTGCGGCTATAGCTCCCACTGCTAAGACTTATTCGATACCACAGCTGATGGCACCGCCGGCGCAGGGGATCCAGATGCCGCCTCCTGGGACGGCATTCTACTCCACACCTTACACTGCCTCAGTGCCAGTCCACTTTTCCTGGTACACGTCCCAACCACCCATGCTGTCAGGACCTCACATACCTGCAGGGCAGCCCTTGATGCAGATTCATCATGCTGGATACTCCGCGACCCACCACACAATTCCCGAACCTCCACCGGATTCCGCCCGACCTTTGCCTCGCCACCGCGGAACTCCACCTCTAAGGGGCTGCGCCAGACTCGTACAACACACGCACACCCTTCCCGTCTTTCGAGGACTTCGGCAACACCCTCATTGAGCGTTTCAAGTACTTGACAAAAGAGGAGGCTCTGCGAAAGATTGAGAAAGAGGTTATACGCAAGGACAATGACATCCGCAGATTCCTGGACCAATTCCTGACTTGGGCTTCCGTGGCCAAGAATCCCCAGGGGGAAGGCCTCCCGCTGTGGGTCCTCCTGCAAAACCTGATCCGCGCGCTCCCCGACGAGATCAGCAGCCTCATGATTGCAGATGGCTACAGCTCCCTCTAAGACGTGGTACAAGATGCCACGGCCATATCCACCCATCAACGGTCTACGCGCCAGCATCAAGGCGGAGATACCCACGCGTCATCCTCCGCGCAGAATGAGCCTCGGCAGCAGAATCCAAAGGCATGTTACACCTTTCAGAGCCTGGAACACATTGCCCGCGACTGTCCTCGCCGCCGACAGGTAGCTCTGCGCCCTGACCCAGTCCATCAAGATCCCATGGTGTAGCAGTGGCACCAGTACTACAACCAGCCATGGCTAGGGCAACAGCAGCAGCAGCAGTAGCAGCAGTCGCAGCAGCCCCCAACTGGTCAGCCACAGCCCAGCTAGGGACCTGGACAGGGCATCTTGCCAAACCCCCAGCCAAACTCAAACCCCGCGGCCGGGGCACGCAACGTAAAGCTGGGAATGCCGATGGCAGATAACGAAACTACAGAGGTATCCCCTACTTTTGAAGAAGCAGAACTCATCACATGAGCTCGCCGGCTCAGAATCCGCGGATGGGATCTGCAGGAGGCCGCGCAAGTTTAGAATGACCTGCGGCGGAAGGCAGAAGCTGTAGAGGCCCAGCTGCAGGACACCGTTGCAGCCCGTTCCGTGCGACCCCCTGAGAAGCACCGCGCCACGGATCCCGCGCAAACAAACGGTCCGGCTGTCACAGCCATCCCATCTGCTCACCATACTACTCCCACTGTTACAGCAGATCCCACGGACCCCTTGGAGAAGCTCTTCACTACCCCCATCGCATCTGTGAACTTCTTCGACTTCCTCCGCATCCATCCCGAACTGGCTCCATGGCTCAAGGAGGAGTTTACCCGTGCCAAGCACCGCCTCCAGGCTGTTGGCATCTCCCTCACCTGTACCACACCGCCGCATGGTACCCAGAATACCCTACGGATTATAGCAGAGGCACCACCTGCCTTGAACCCCGAGGAACTCGAGTGGGGATGGACACCGTAGCCTCTGGAACCACCCCGCCGTGACGACCGCCACTACGAGGTAGCCTGCTGTGTGGTGTGGATCTGCGGGCGGAAGTTCCTCGCAATCATCGACACCGGAGCAACCCATACCACTATAGCCTTCCTCGTCCTTTGTGTGGTTGGATGGGTGGATAACATCCTTCCCACGCGCCGGCTATTCAGCAACGCAGCCGGCAGAATGGACTATGGGGATGGAGAGGTGTAGGGGCTCCCCTTGCAGGTGGGGTCCATCCACGAACCAGTCAACGTCCAGATCACAAAAGCCCGAACCTATGACGTTCTCCTGGACATGGACTACCTCCTTCTGTATCAGGTCAACCTGCTGTTCTCCCTTGGCTTCATGCAGCTCACATCCGCAATTGGCTCAAAGGAATATGCCCTGATCACTGTCGGGGACCGGGTGACAGTGCCCGTTACTGGCGGTGTGCCCATCTCCCTCTCCGATGCTGCACAAGAAGATTCCCAGACTCGTCCCCAGTATGACCAAGCCCACTGAGGAACCACACTCGACACAGAGCTGGTACCGGCCGCGGAATGGAAACAGCTCGCCGTAGATTCTACAGCACCAAGCGAGGGGAATAACCTTCTCGGGTTATGGCAGCGGGGAGAACAGGTGTTTGGCACGGAACTTTCCCTGGAGGACGAGGAGGAGTTTTACCCCATCCGCGCCCAGAATCCGCCGCCTCCCCCTTGTTGGGACCACATCCTACACCCTCGTCTTTCTCCATCGCAGAAACAAGATTTCGGTGACCTTCTTGACTCCTTCGCGGACATCTTCGACGGCTCACCAACGGACCTTGGGACAGTCGATGCATTCCATGTCATCTCTACCGGGACAGCTCCCCCCACCAAGGAAAATGTCCGCCACATCCTCCCAGACCAGGAACAGATCATTACCGACGGTCTCGTGGAGCTGAAAGCACAAGGAGTAATCATTCCCATTGTGAGTCTCTGGCGTGCCAACTTGGTCATTGTCGGCAAACCTGATGGATCCAAGAGGTTTTGTGTTGAATTCCGCGACCTCAATCGGGTCACGGAAGAAGATGCCTACCCCATGCCTCTGATCGTCGACATCCAAGAGCGATAGCAAGGCCGCGGATGGTTCGCGACGCTGGATGTCAAGGCAGCCTTCCATGCTGTCCCCATGCACCCAGACTCCATCGCCAAGACCGCCTTTGTCACGCCGGAGGGGCGCTACGCTTTCACCCGCATGCCCTTTGGCCTCCGCAACGCCAGTGCAACCTTCCAACGCGTCATGGACTCCACCTTCCGTGGCATTCCCAACGTGAGCTGTTACATCGATGACATCATGGTTGCGGCTCACAACTTCACGGAACTCTTCTCCTCCCTTACTGCTGTCTTCTCCGCCCTCCGCGCTGCCAACCTCAAGCTGAAGGCTGCCAATTGCTCCATTGGCGCAGCGGAAATGGAGTCATTGGGGTTCTTCATGAGTGCTGATGGCATCAAGACGGACCCAGAAAAGATTGCGGTAGTCCAGGAGTGGCGCCAGCCTACAACCGTGGGACAAGTCAAGATCTTCCTTGGCTTCGTCTCCTTCTACCAGAAGTTCATCCGTGACCACGCCCGCATCATCTGCCCTTTGCAGCAGCTTACGCACCAAGACATGATCTTCGAATGGACGCCGGAGTGTGCGGCAGCATGGGCAGAGATCAAGCGTCGGCTGGTCCTGACTGACCATCAGGCCCTTCAGTGGCTCCTCACCACTCAGAACCATGAGGGCATTCTGGCCAAGTGGGCTCTCCTCCTCCAGGGCTACAACATGAAGATCAAATATCAGCCTGCCGTGGCCAACCGCAACGTAGATGCTCTCAGTCGCCTCCCCCGTGAGGCATGGCCAACCTCCGCAGATCGGCAAGAGGATCTTGCCGACCCTCCACCCCAATCCACTCCTTCCCCAGCTGAAGCTGACCCCCAATGGGAGGGTGTTGTTAGCTACTGAGCTAACCACCTCTGGCAGAGAAGCCGCGAAACCGAAAAGCTCACAAAGGTTTTTAGGCCTTCTTCCTTTGTTGACATGTGTCATGCACCCCAAACTTAATCAGGCATACACTTCACCTTCAAGATTACTAACGCCTTAGCATTACATCTCAAGAAGAGGTCAAGTCGTCAATACGCAAGAGAGCATCAAGCAAGGGTTGATTGATCAGCATGCAAGACAAGTCCTTTTATAGCTGTCTGTCCAGTCCTAGAACTCAAAAGCACATTCNACCAATAGACTTGCACTGTGGGCTTGACACATAAGCATCCTAGTGCCAAGGTGACAGACCAACCATGTAGCGTCCAAGAAGCTACGGACTTTCTTTCTTGGAAGCTTCCACAGCAAACAAGATATGCATGGGGCCGGGATCGACCTCATGACCTCTCACTTGGCCAAATCAACAAAATGGCCAAGGTAACCATTCACCCACATGGTGTACTCACAGGTCATATCTCACAAGAGACAGAGCATAGTTGAGTCACACTACAACGGATCTAGGGGTCATACCTCCACAAGGGGCAGAGCATTCCTGATCCGTCCTACAACACTGAACAAGGGGCAAAAACATTCAACAGGTGTCGCCCGTGAGTTTTCCGATGATGAGCAAGACATCGCGCATCAACTGCTGGCTGAGTCGTACTCTTCCACGGACCTGGATTTCACGGAGATACCTCCTGTTCCCCCCACCGACGGTCTCCAGTTCGTCCGCCGCTTCAACCCCACGATTTGCGACTGGACCCTGGAAGAGATTGCTACGCACCTTCCCCCACGCTCTTCCCTCCCCCGTTCCCGCCGGGTCTCTTCCGCTGCTCCACTTGTCATTCATCCCCCACCAGCATCGTCGGCACCCACCGCCTCCCCTCTTCTTGACAACCGCCATCCCCTTTCCCTAGTCGACTTTCTTCTTCACTCCCCTGCGTCCGCGGAGCGCCTCCAAACCCTTTTCTCCTCCTTCAACCACTCCCTCTCTCCCATCGGCATCCACCTCTCCTGTTCCCTCGACCACTACACGAGAGTCTGCATGGTTGTCCACGAAGTCCTCACGGCTCACTCCTGCGTTTGCGCGGACGCTGCCCGTGCACCATGCACATGGGCTCCCGCTCCACTGATTCACAGATTACCTGCACCCGATGAGGTCCACTTGGCATGGTGCTACGGCTGGGTGTGTGGCCGCAAATTTGTGGCCATCGTGGACACCGGTACCACACATACCACCATTGCACTGCGGATGGTCAGCACACTGAACATCCACCATCTCCTCGAACCCACGCGGCTCCGCTTCTCCATTTCCGCTGGTGCCATCGATGCACCCATTGGCCAGATTGCGGCTCTTCCCATGCAGGTCGCCAACGTTCATGCACCGCACACCGTCCAGGTGTGCGATGTGCGGACATATGACATGCTCCTGGCGGCGGACTGGCTCGCGCCACACAAAGCGGACATATTTCTTGGCGCTGGCATTCTCAGGCTCATTTCGGCTTCCAAAATTCAATCTTTCACTCCGATTTTCACTTCACCTCGCCCGCTCTCAGTCCCTCCTCCCATGGTTACTGTCCCACCTGGTACCGGCACTCAACTCACCCGCCGCCTCACGTGAAGCTCTGGTGTGAACCACGGCACAGGCTCCACAATGGCTCGCCCTTCCAGCGCGGGGACCGCGCCTTCGACAAGGGGAGGTGGTGCATCAAGACGCAAGCTGCGACGACAATCTGTGGGCCAGACCGCGGCATCTGCAACTGGTACGGGACATCACACGACACCTGCAGCAGCGGCCACAGCCTCCTCACGACCTGCTCCCCCCACAGAACACACTCCGGCAAGCGCGGACCCACCGGCAACTGCATCCCCGGCACTAACCGGCGCACCCCAGACATCTGGTCCCGCCACACCTCCAATGGCAGCGGCCACACCGGGGGCACCGGCTGGTGCACCACCGCCATCTGGCCCTTCCGAACCCCCAGTAGAAGCAGTGTGGCACCGGCTGGTGCACCTCCGCCAGTGGGCTCTTCCGCACCTACCGAGTACTCCTCTTCCCCACCGGCCTCGAGAGGCAGCCCGGCCCAAGGAACACCGCAACCTCTGCTCAATGCGGGAACGATAATGGAGGGTACACGGACCAGCCTGGAAGAGAGCTCTGGAGACAGCGGCGATCAACCTAGGGCCACTCGCTTGCTGGACGTGGTCAGCAGTGTCATCATGCACCTGCAGGATGAGCTGCCGGAGGCAATCCGCGCAGAACTCGCGGACTCGTTCTTTGATTGAGCCTGGCAAGTGGCCCTGAAGGGCGCGGCCAAGGCCGCCCTAGTTCTTGGACAGCATGGGCGACAAGAGCAACTGCTGGAAATGGCAGGAGCGGAGCGTCTCATTTTGGCGCTCCGCGACGTCCTCAACCTCCGTCCGGAACAAGCTAACAACGTGGCTGGTGTGGCAGCATTCCTCGATACGAATCAACCAGATCGCTCTGTGAATGCCGTCCGTGAATGGTGGCTCCAGGTACGCCGCGACCGGATGAAGGACCCCACGCGACGCTATGTGCATCTGCTTCAGGAACGAGCCCGGGCCCTCACCATCTATCACGTCCACCAGATGCCAGCAGGAACGGCGGAGGCACCGCGCAGGAAATCTGGGGCAAAGATGTGGAGATGGGGTTACCTACTCCGAGCCACTACCGCCAGATGGGGAATACAGTACACGACCTAGGAACTCGCAAGCATCTCCGCGGCAGAACGACAGTGCGACGGCTGGTATACGGCCATCAAAAAATGTTGGCGCCTGACCCTCGAAGGTGTGATGTGCCACAGGATCGTAGCCGCGGTGGCGGATGTACTATGGAAGGCACTTCAAGAAGCGGGCCAATTGTTGAAAGAGGAGGCATAGCAGAACTGGGCCGGGGAAGCCGTGGAAGTATGCAGGGGAGAAAAGAACCGCACCATCACCGAAGCGGAGGAGGCTCAGGAGTATCTCTGAGACTCTCCCGAGCTCACACAAACGCGGAACAGGCTGCAGGCAGTATGGAAAAAGGAGGCGAAGGAGCAAAAGCATGAGGCAGAAGCAGCAGCGGAACGAGTAGCAGCAGAACTCGCAGCCGCGGTGCAGACGGAGGAAGAACGCAAGACGGAGGCCGAGCACACAGCAGCAAAATAGGAAGCGGTGGCGAGACACAAAGAAGCTACTGAACAAGCAGCAGCGGAAGCGGCGACGGCAGCAGAAGTGCAAGCGGCAGCTAAGCACGCAGTGGCAGAAGAAGCAGCTGCGGCAAAAGAAAGGGCATCAGCGAAACGAGTGGTCGCGGAAGCAGCAAAAGAGGAAGGGGAGAAGGCAGTGGCCGAGAGAGAGGCAGCGGAAGCGGCAACAATAGCGGCTGGGCGAGCCGTAGCAAAACGGGCAGCTGAGGAATAGGCAACGGCAGAAGGGGAGAAAGGAAAGCGTGCCAAGGAGGAAGCACGAGCCAAGGCGGGAGCAACAGCAGCCAAAAAAGGGGCGCGGAAGGATACCTCACGACCTGCTCTATAGGCAGCCATGCTCAACAGGAAGGCAAGACTTCAAGAAGCAGTCAAGAAGGCCGCAGCATCGGCGGCCGCCGGCAAACAGGCCACCCCATCTCACGTCGCCTCGGTTAGCCGTGTGGCCACTCCACACAAGGAGCAGGCCGCGGGTGGGCAGGCCCCGTCTGCGGAGACCACACCGACATCGTGCCAGCGGAACCAAGGAAAGCGAGCTGCGGACGACAGCACCGCTGGCGAATCCCCCGCTAAGCTCAGCAAGCAGCGCCGCCAACCCAAGGGAACCCTTCCGAGTATCGACCCGACACATCTGGCGCAGGCCTAGCAGGACGCCGCCTAGGCAGCGGAGTTGCTCTGGGCGGTACTCCGCAATGTTCCAATGCCGGTTGACATGGTCCCGACCCAGTTTAGGACCATCCTGGGGAGCACCGGCACCGCGGCCCCCCGCGAAAGAGGACCTGGGGAGGCCGCCACGGCTGGAGCGGCCAGGAAGGCGACATGAGTAGTGGTGATCTCCAAACTCAGTGAGTCACCACAAAAGGATGATGAGGAGCAGCCCATCACGAAAGGACAAGGCCTGCTATGGCTCTCTGAGGCCACGACGGGGCGGCGAACTGAGACGGAGGTGATTGAAATCCGTGAGGGACGGGACAGACGACACGGGACGCCACCTGAGATAAGGCTGTGGGACCACTGGGATGAAGGAGAGCTGCGTGCGGTGGGGATCCTCTGCCTCTTCCCAGCACCAGACAGCTGGGATAGGGAACCCCCTGTCTATGACGAGGAGAACCGACGGTGACTACAGGCAATGAAGGCGGAGCAGGACAAGAGGCGAGCAAAGGGGCTGCCGGCGAAGGAGCCAGAGAGGAAGAGAAAGCCGAGGGAAGCTGTTGCGGAGAAGGCGGGCAAGACAAAGGGACCGATGGAAATGCAAGAATGGTGGATTTGGCAGACAACCCACATCCTGCTCCACGCCACCACCAAGGAGCAGCAAAAAGCGGAGGCGCGGAAGGTGTACGCGGTCCTGGAAACGGAGCTGGGGGTAGAATTCGACAGGCGGAAGAAAGATGACCTCGTTCACCTCTGTGAGCAGTACGCATGGGAGGACGGTCACCTCTGGCGTGTCACACCGCGGGTATTGTGGGTACCTCCGTCCACCTTGCAGAGGACAGTGGTCGAGGCCTACCACCGCCACTACCACTCCGGCATGCAGGCGCTCAAGGACCGCCTGTCCCCCATCTTGCACGTGTCGAACCTCATGGCACTAGTCAAGGAGGTGGTGCAACACTACGCCCCATGTGAACGGAGTCAGAAGATCACGCCGCGGGACATGCCACTCTTCCTGCCCTCCCCCATTGGTGAGCCCCTGGAATGGATCATCATTGACTTCCATAGGCCGCGGCCCCACCGCGCTCAAGGGGAGAGGTATTGGATCGCAGCGGTGGACCACTTCACAAAGTACATGTGGGTCCGCACAGTCCCCGACAAGTCCTCCAAGCGGGCTGCACACTTCATCCGGGAGGAGATATTCTACTGGTTTGGGGGGTGCAGTGTGGTGCACAGTGACAACGGCACTGGATTTACTGGGGCATTCCGCGATGAACTCGCGGAACGGGACGCGCAGCATGTACACTCCGGGAGGTATGGACCTGAATCCCAAGGACAGGTGGAACGGTTGCACGATATCCTGGAGCGAGCGGTGGCAACAGAGAAGAACATTGACTGGGGGGAAACTCTAAAAAAGACCGCGTACTTCATTAACACAATGTCCAGTCGCGCCACATTGTTCTCCCCGCACCTCCTCCGCTTTGGGAAACATCCGCGTGCGGCCTTGGGCATGCCGCAGAAGCCGCTAAGGCTGCCACTGGATCCGGAGGAGACGCAGGATGGACGATCGGAAGCCGAGCGGGAAGCAGCCAAGGACCAGGAAGTGCATGAGTGGTTCCGGGAACGCTGCTAGAGGACGAAGCACGGTTGCGAGGCTCTGTCTCGGCCTAGCGCGGATGCAACGCCGCCAATAGACGGCTCAACCACGGACCGATCAAGGAGGGGAATCTAGTTTATCTCCGCCCCTTCCCAGGTGCGGGACGCGAAGCAGGGGAGGCACGGGAAGTGTACCGCGTGGCTAGCGTGGATGTTGGCCACATCTGGCTGGAAGGGCCGGACGGGTTCAGCGAGCGCAGCTACCCTGCCACCGAGTTCTGCTCCTACCTCCGGCCTGGCAGACGCACATACCTGGAACAGGGGGAGAGCTTCCTCCGCTCGCGGAACGTAAGGGATCGAGGGGCTGGAAAGCGGAGGAAGTATTGGAGCAGTGCAAAGCACAGGAGTCGGAGCAGGAGCAGGTGTGGAGCCAAGAGCCCCAGAAAGAGGAGCCAGAGGAGGGCTCTGATGTGCAGGAAGTCTCCGCAGGGGAGGTCCAGGCGGAGCAGCAGCAGCGAGCGGAGGAACGCAGGGGCCCATAGCAGGAATAGCAAGAGCGGCCAGAGCAGCAAGAGGAGCAGCAGGCAGACAGTGGAGAGGAGACCCCGAGGGCACCCGCCGCCATTCCGTGAAGGGGGGCGTCCATGAGCCCCCGCGAGCTGGCCACCTACACAGGTCCTTGCGTGTGGTGCGGGGAGAACCTACCTGCAGAGCCACTCCTGAAAGTCGTGTGCCGCGTTTGTGGCCAACCGGCACATCAAGGGATGGTGAAGAGCTGCATTGGACTGAACCGCACCTGCTTGAAGTGCATAAGCGAGGCCAAGGAGCAGGGAGCGGAGAGGAAGACTGAGGGGGATGGTGGAGCAGGACAGGCTCAGGAGGAGGACAGGCCCGTGGACGATGGACCCGGAAGAGGAAGAGGAGGGGGAAGAGGAGGAGCAGGCAGGAGCGCGGCAGGGACCCCGCACGGCCTCCGGGGCCACCATGAGACGGTGGCAGGAGGAAGGTCGGATGGTGGACGCTGACCAGGCTCGGAAGGAGAAGGAGAACAAGACATTTTCCCAATGCGGGCACAACTGGGGCCGGACAGTGAAAGATTGCAAAGGCTGCCTCCGTAGAATATGTGATGGATGTGTGGAGCAGCCGCGGGATGAGAAGGGAGGACGAAGCGGACCCAGGGTATGTGGGAGATGCAGCCAAGACATCAAAAAATAGCACGAAGTCCAAAAACCGCCCACGGAACTAAGGAGGGAGAAGAGGTGGACTCGGACGATGAGGAGGAACAGAGCCCATCAGCGGAAGCGGCGCCCGTCATGAAAGGCCCCACCTGCGTCAACACTGTGCGCGAGGGTCGATGCTGCACCAACTGCGGAAAGATGACCCGCCAGGCTTGCTTGGTCACAAGCAGCTCACCCTGGGCAGGCCACTTCCATGGATATGTGGGCAAAGCAATCATGGAGGGAGAAGCCTCGCTCGCGTACGATGACAATACCTTGGCACCAGTCCACGAGGGATGCGAGGTGGATATGGACGGGTTCGGCAAGGCATGCGGAATGTGTCGAACGATGTGCCACCTGCAATGTGGGAGACAAGGAAAGGAGGGGATTTGGACCTACCATTGCTGTTGGAACAGGGTGCGGAAGGGCAAATGGAAGTATCCCAACCAACACCGCCTCTGCAGGGGGGATGGCTGCATGGGCCGGCTAAGCGGAGAGGTTTACCGATGCGAGCACTGTGGGCATTTCGCCCATGACTCATGTGCCAAGGAGGTGGGGCAGAGCGAAGAGGGCAAGAGGGTCTACCGGTGCTCGAGCTGCAAGAAATATGAGCAGGCACCACACTGCTCCTCGTGCAAAAAGCTCGTGAATGCGCATACAATAGAGGCACGGTATGAAAGAATGTAGAATCTTTGTCTACGACAGATGCGCGGAAACGTACCAGCGGGAGGGAGGAGAAGTAGAGAAGTATTGCCGACCTTGCTAGGATCAGGACCGCCCCAGACCCCGCGGAAAGTTCAAGATCCTGTCACACTGAGAGACTCTGGGACAGAGTCTTTTGAAAAGGGGGGGTTGGTGGCATCAGTGTCCGGCAAACCTCTGCCGCTAGCCCGTGGGGGAGCAAATCCGTGGAAAATCCGGGAACTGCGCAAGGAACATTGGCTCTCGCGGTGAGCGCGGTCGAGCAAGGAGATGCGCGGTGGGGAAGGAACGGGAGGGGGCGAACCGTAGGAGGAAGTATAGTCGCGGAGCCAATCAAGCGGAGGAGGTAGGGCAACAGACGGATGCAGCAATCAGGGGAGGAGCAACTAATCAGCACGGGAGTAAGCACATCAATCACGGAGAAGCACCTGAAGACGCACCGCGAAAGACGAAGATTCAAGGAAGAAAATAAAGAACGCGTGCATGAGCCGCGGATGAAGAAGAGGACTCAGTAGGAATGAGAAATGATGTTCCCTTTGTGCTTAAGGACGAGACCCACGGTGTGTAGACACACCGTGTGGAATCCAAATAGAAGGAATAAGGTGACGTGAGAGGGATGAGACCGACGGTGTGTAGATACGCCGTACGGAGTCCCAAGTAGATAAGGCCTAGGCAGCAGTAGCACAAGTTGTCCTCAGTCCCGATCATTCTCTTGGATCAGTACTCCGCATTCCATGTACTCTATCCCTAAGTATGAAAAACATTTACCCGCTTCCATCTGTGCTCTCAGTACTAAGCATTCCATTGCCCTCAGTATTCTGTCTTCTATTTGTGAGACTGAGTGCGCAAAGAGCCAAGCTCGGGGTGAAGTGAGCTGCCGGCAGTGCCCTTGCTTGCACACGGCCGCAGAACAAGGTTCCGCGGAGAGGAGCTGGAAGCCACGAGGTCGCGGGCTCACGAGTGGCCAGAAGTGGACGGCGGAGTGTCACTCATCGGTTAGGTTCTTACGCATAGGTCCCGACCCTTGGTCCGCGAAACTGCTTGTTGTCTAGGATTGGTAGATCTATTGCGGTACCAGCCCTAGTAAAATAGTGAGTGTTGTAGGAGTGCATGGAGAACCAAGCCTGGGGTGAAGTGAGTTGTCAGTGGTGTCCTTGCTTGTACACGGGTGCGAAACGAGGTTCCGCGAAAAGGAGCTGGAAGCCACGAGGTGGCGGGCTCGCGTGTGGCAGAAGCGGACCGCGGAGTGTCACTCATCAGTGAGGTTCTTATGTATAAGTCCAAACCTGTGGTCCACGGAACTGTTTGTTGTCCAGGATTAGTATTGTAGATCTGCTGCAGAAGAAACCAGGCAAACAGGGACTGAGAGCAGAGTCCACGGATAGTGCGGAACGAGGACAGTGCGGCAAAAGTTAAGGACGCGACAAAATTGGCAAAATCGGTACCCATGATCCTGTACCCGTGTGTACTCCTGCGACCGTACCTGTGTCCGCTGGTACTCCTGCCTCTGTGCGTGGTCCTGCCTCACCTGCTCCTACTATCACAGCCAGTCCCGTGTCTTCCACACACATATCTCCTCGCACGGCATCACCAGCTCCTTTGCCTCAGCCTTCACCAGCTGTGGTCGTTTCTGTCCCTGAGCCCGAGGTCCGCCCCTCAAGCCCAGGTTCCTCCCATGAGCCTGGCAGTCGTCTTCGACCATTAGACTCCGGAGCCCAGCGAGCGTCAGGTCCCACACCCAGGCGCTCCACTCATAGCATCGTGAGTGGTGATCCCGACACAAAGGCCCTAGGCCTGACTGTCCGCACTGAGCACACAAAGATGCATCCAGCGTGCCTCGTTGGACACGACCTCTTCACTCGCGAGTTTCATATCGCTTGTAATGCAGCAGCTGATCTTGTGGTCGTCAGACCTAGCACTGAGGCGTGCGCTCTTGCCACACAGAGCTCTCCCTCTATGGCGCCTGACCCGGGCACACTGAGGGAAGCTCTCTTATCATAGGATGCTGACGCTTGGCGTGCTGCCTACGAGGATGAGCTTTGCGCCATCTGAATGTACAGAGTTTACAAGCTAGTCGACCTTCAACTTGGGAGGAAGGCTATTCAGGTCAAATGGGTCTTTCGTAAGAAAGTGAAGCCAGATGGCTCACTGGAACGCCACAAGGCCCGCTTGGTTGGCAAGGGATACTCTCAGATCTAGGACATCGATTACACCGACACCTTTGTCCCTGTCGGTTGTATGACCTCAGCTCGAGCTCTGTTCGGTGTAGTGGCTCAGCATGACTAGGAACTGTACCAGATGGATGTGAGCAATGCGTTCCTCCATGACTCTCTGGATGAGGAGATTTAAGTGGCTCAACTACCTGGCTTCAAGGACGGTGAAAACAACTAGCGCTTGCGCATGTCCTTGTACGGCCTCAAACAGTCTCCTCAGTGTTGGAACTGGGAGATCACTGGCACCCTGACTCGTGCGGGATATGTACCAAGCGAGGCAGATCCTTCTCTCTTCATCCGACGGACGCCTGAGCGGTTCACTGCCATCCTGGTCTATGTCGATGACCTTTTGATCATGTCTCCTTCACTGGAGGCCGTGAAGGAGGCCAATGCTGTCCTCCAGACTGCCTACAGGATGAAGAACCTTGGTCCTACACCGGTGTTTCTTGGTATGGAGATAGTGCCAGATCGCAGATATCGCACGCTACATCTGCATAAGGCCCGATACGCACGTGTTGTAGGGGAGCGCTTTAGCGACCTCCTCGGTGCCGTACCCACGGCTTCCACACCTCTCACACATGAAAGGCAGGATGCCCTAAAGGTGGATGATCCCACACAGCTGGGGGAGACAGTAGATGTGACCTTGTACCACTGTCTCATCGAGTCTCGGATGTACCTGGTCACTACCACACGTCCTGATATCGCCTTTGCCGTCAACCTCTTTGCCCACCTTTCGTAGGCTCCACGCGCCAGAGCCCTTCACGCAGATGTGCGAGTGGTGCGGTATGTGGTCTCCACACTGTACCTATGACTCTGCTTTCGCCGGTAGTGTTCGGTGGTCCTTGACGGCTACACTAACAATGACTGGGCCTGGAGCCTAGATGGACACATTCGCACCAGTTACGTGTTCCTGCTCGGTGGTACCGCTGTGTATTGGCGTAATGGGAAGTAGGGCTGCATCACACAGAGCTCATCGGAGGCAGAGTATGTTGCTCTGGGTGCAGGGGCTGCTAAGGCGGTATGGCTGCAGCGCCTGTTCCTTGAGTTGGGTCAGTCTGTGTCCGCCATTGTGCTTCGTTGCAACAACCAGAGTGCTCTTGCCATTGCAGAGAACTCTGGTGTCTTCCATGCTTGCACGAAGCACATTGTGGTTGAGCATCACTTTGTGCGTGATCTGGTGGAGCGACACGTGATCTCCGTCATATGGGTTGGCACTGACATGCAGTGTGCTGACTTCTTGATGAAGGCACTAGCTCGCGGAAAGTTCCTGGTGGCCATTCGTTCTGTTGGGCTTCGCCCCTTGCCTGAGAGTGGTTGAGTGTGGGGTAGGGCTGTGTCCGTGTCACATCTGTCTTTGCACTCGTTGTTTTACTCGTCCCAGTGCTGCACGTGTGTGGACATGCGTACCATCAGGTCATGAGGGAGTGTTGTGATTTGTGACGTTCCTGTCGACCTGTACAATTTATTGTGACCACTCGGCCGTGTCCATACTTGTGCAGATCCCTGATGTAAACCCTGGTGGTACTGGTGCATCGTCTAGTGGTGGACTACCAGCTTGGAGCTGACCGACGACCGTTCCAGGGCTCTAGACGCTGCCCGGGACCTCTTGCAGTTTTTCTGCAGTACAAAGGAGATTTTCAGTGGACTGGCCATGGGCCCAATATGCATGTGTTTGCATGATGTGTCCACCGTTTGATGCCGGATGTGTGCATGTGACCAGTCGTAGCGTCCGGCTTGTGATCTTGCATGTCTAGGTTCAGACGGCATAGCGTTCTGACATGTTTGCGCGGAGTTACGGCCAAAATAGTGGTTTTGGGCCGGTTTTAGGACAGATCTTCCACTGCTGCGTGCGACACCCGCCGTGCGCCGCGGCAGGTATTTATGCCTTGGACCTGTCATTTTTCATTTCTCTCTGCAAAATTATTGAAGCATTTTGACACTTTGCCTTGTGTCTCCTAGCCAGACCCTTGCCGTTGTGTGCACGACCTATGACTGACGTCACCGTCTGTCTAGGCACTGACGCCTAGTCGGTGGCTGTGTCGGTAGGAAGCTTCCACGCATCTTCTCATGTGTGTGTGTGTGTGTCTGTGTGTGTGTGTGTGTGTGTGTGTGTGTGTGGGTGTGTGTGTGTGTGTGTGTGTGTGTGTGTGT
>SZWC01017680.1:22984-37624 GCA_023375785.1 Penium margaritaceum | reverse complement strand
TCTCTCTCTCTCTCTCTCTCTCTCTCTCTCTACCCCTATGCACTTGGTACTTGTGCTCTCTGTGCTCTCTTTGAACTTTGTTGTGTCCCGGCTTGTGTACATCGACGTGCAGATGGTTGATGGCAAGACACGACACTGTTGGAGTGTCGTCCGGTGGAGCGAACGCACACTGGAGCCTCTTCGCTCCAACGTGCTCAGCTCCATCGACAGACCTCCTCGGCAGTCATGCCGCCAGCAGTCATTGTCGCTGCATTTGTTGTCTGCATACGTCTAGTGTTGGGTCTGATCGAGCTGTTTCACTTGTAGCGCCATGTTCTACTTAGGGTCCAAGTTTCATATTGTTTGGGCACTGTTGGGACCGAAGATGTGTAGCATAGACGCCGCCTGGGCTAAGGCGGCTATAACTCGTTGCTGATGTTTTTCTACGTGATTATGACCGCACGACTGCGTTTGCTGCGTGCGTATTATGGTATGGTCCAGTTTTCAGGCAGAACGGACGTAGCCCATGTTTTGGGCTGTCGTTTATCTGGCAGCGCTCACAGAGAAAAAGCTGCCTGCCAGAAAATAGGTCATTTTTCTGATGGGGGGGATTCCTTTTTACCCACGTTTTGAAAATGTTCTATGAAAGGTTACCTACCTTCTGGGGATCGTAGACTGGATTCCCCACTTTTTTTCCGGATGTTTACGCTTTCCCCAGTTTTCGCTCTTTTCAATGAAATTGAAAGAACTTGCGACCGTTACCCACTTTCAACCATATGACTCCAATGCCCACTTTTGTGCGCGGCAAGTCCATCCCGTACACATCGCAAACACTTTGAAATGGACCCCCACCCGCTGCCACCCACTCCTCGCTCCTTTCTCTCGCCCACCCGCATCTCTCCTGTACTTTTTATTTCACTTTCTCTCCTTGTCCCTGTTCGCAATTGATGATGAGGGGGGATGCGAGGGCGAGGGCTTGAGGTCATCGGCCACGAGCCTTTGCCCTTGCGACGTCGCAAATTTGTAACTTCGTAATTGTTGGCCGTCGTCCAGTGAGCTTTATGCCGTCGGCCAGCGAGCTGCTGTCCGTCGGTGGACAGCTGGCTTTCCGACGGCTAGCGAGCTACTCATCGTGCAGCTGCTGGCCGTCGGCGAGCCCTCGCTGTGGCAAGGGGTAGCCTCCGGCCTGTCTTCCACATTCGCAGGGGAGAGGGCCGGCCCACCCCTCCCCCCTCCCCCTCCCACCCCCTCCCCCTTGTGCTCTATATTGGTGGCGTGAACGATTCTGCCAATGTCCATTCGGTGGCAGAGATATCGGCCTTGCGACCATATTCCAGCACGTTTGTTTGTGGAAAGACGCAATGACGCAAAGTCTTCATTTTACAATCATGACATCAGACAAACTTTCAAAAAAATCCCCCTGCCACGATCATCAGCAAAAGTCGACCATATCAGAATAAAGCGAAGGAGGTTCCCATTATTGCACACAAAACGACGCCTCAAAACGTAAAGAAATGAAAACATAAGCAAATTTCTCTTTTTTTTTCAAAATATGCACGTTATCCCGACTTGGGGAGAAAGTGGGACTGATATACCAGGATTCTTTGCATCTTTTCTCAAAAGTGGGCACAATGTTCACGGATAGTCAATATTGACAATTTTTTGGTATAGTGGTCAATCGTTAAAAAAAGTGGGTATTTGGGAAGGCCAACGCTCGAATGGTGGATAAAAGGGAATCATTCAGCTTTCTGATTGGCCAGAGCTTGGGGGGAGGTGGGGGGAGGCTAAAACTTGGAGGGATCTCCCATTGTTGTTCATTGTTGCTTCCTAATCAATCATTTCAAGATTTCAGCTGTTGTCTGATGCTAACTCTGGCGCACGCGTTTATGAGTAACAACACCTGAGCTCTCAGACTTAGACTCTGGTGTAGCACACTAAGGGAGCAGCCTAAGCAATGAGCATGGGTTCCCGCACGCTGCATCACCAACGGTGTTGTCCCAACCTGCTGCATTAGGTTTTCCAGCTAGACGTGGAAGGATATGATTTAACTGACAAAGGAGACGTGGCAAGGGATGATGCAGGCGATGATGTAGATGCGATAGGGGATGACATCGTGCTTTGCAATGCGGTGCGTGCTATCATTGTCACAACAGATGGTGATGGAGCGGATAGGTTGGCGTGGATATTGCATGAGATGACACAACCAGACACTCTCACAAACCCAAGCCTCCAACACAAAATGCTCAGCCTTATTTGAACTCCGTGCGAATGAATCTTGCTTGCCAATCTTACATGAGATAGTTGTGCCTCCTTCAATGAGGATGTTGTCAGTCTGGCTAAGGGCACTGCAATCATGGACCCAATAAATGTCAGTGTATCTGTCAACAACGGCAAACGGTTGCATGCAAAAGCACACACCTAGGCATTTGGTAGACTTGACATACTGAACAACGTGTCGTGTAGTCTCCAAATAGAGCTGACACAGATGCTATGTGAACTACGACAAGAAGTTCATAACATAGGCAACATCTCCGCATTGTGGTCCCAAAGAACATGAGGGAGCAAATGACTTAGAAGTACGTTGTGACATTGACGGGCATACCATACCACTCGATCCTGGTGCCACGCCTCAATTTTGGGCAATACATCAGCCCAGCGTAGCTGAGAGGAAGGACGCAGAAACACAAATCAAGGAGTATCCACGCAAAGGGTGGATTGAGCGAAGCTCGTCTCCCTTTGGCGCACCGATCCTCTTTGTGAGTAAGAAGGATGGAGGTCTGCGCATGTGCGTAGATGATCGCGCATTGAACAAACTTACGGTGAAGAACCGATATCCACTACCGCAAATTGAGGACCTTTTCGACCAACTTTAGGGAGCAAGGATCTTCACATCGCTTGATCTTTCTCAAGGTTAGCATCAGATCCGCATCACGGAGGAGGATGTACCCAAAACAGCATTCTGTACGCACTTGGGAAATTACCAATTGCGAGTGCACTCTTTCGGGTTGACCAATGCACCTGCAACATCCCAAGCTGTGATAAATAGCGTGTCTCAGAATCAACTCGGGAAGTATGTATTGGTTTATCTCGATGACATCCTGATCTTCTCAAAGACAGAATAAGAGCACAAAAGGCACTTGCGAGAGGTACTAGAAATCCTCCGGGACAACAAGTTCTTTGTAAAGATGAGCAAGTGCAAGTTTGTGCAAAAGGAACTTGAGTACCTCGGTCACATCGTGAGCGGAGATGGCATCCGAGTGGACACGCGTAAGGTACAAGGCGTGAAGGAATGGTCCCGTCCTGAGAACGTGGGTCATTTATGATCTTTTCTTGGCCTGTCGAACTACTTCAGGCGTTTCATGATGGGATACTCGTCCTTGGTTAGCGAGATCACAGTCCTCACACGAAAGACAACACAATGGCGTTGGACAGACAAATGCGAGACAGCCTTCAACAAGGTCAAGGAAATGCTTGCATCTGCGCCTGTGCTAGCCTTGCCAGACCCAAAGAAATCATGGGAAGTAAGGTGTGATACATCGATTGTTGGCATTGGAGCAGTGCTCATGCAAGACAGCCACCCAGTGGCGTACGAGAGTCGAAATCTTTCCAATGCAAAGACACGCTACACCACGGAACAAGAACTTCTTGCTGTCGTGCATGCCTTCAAGGTTTGGCATTGTTATTTGGAAGGAGCAGAGGAGGAGATCATTACAGTTACTGATCACAATTGCCTGATTTTATTCCAAACACTGCCCAACCTGTCTCGACGTTAAGCACGTTGGAGTGAATACTTGAGTCACTTCTCGTTCACGTGGCAATATCGGCCCGGTCGAATTAACCTTGCAGACCCGTTGAGTCGAAACCCTGTTTGTGTGGCAATCATGGTGGGAAGAAATAACTCGTTAGAATGTAGCTTTGCCATAGTGGCAAAATCATCAACTCGACATGCGAACCCGCTCCGCCCAACCCCAAGGCCACTAGTGGGAGCGAGCTTTTAAAGAAATGGATTCGCATGGGCTACACCGTCGATCCATGATTTCAAGATTCATGGAACATTGAGCAACATGGCTTCATTGAAGCGGAAGGCCTCTACTGGCACGGTGAACAAGTGGTAGTTCCATGCGCTGAAAAACCATGTGAGAAGATACTATTTGAGTTCCATAACCCTCCAGTAGCCGGGCAAGTGGGCCCAAAGAAGACAAGCTATGAGCTCATCGAGCATTACTGGTGGCCGGGATGGAGTAATGACATAAGGAGGTACTGTGTGGTTTGTGACCTTCACCTCCAAAACAATGCAAGCAAAGAGGCACCAGGGGGGCTACTCCAGCCCCTAGAGCTACCAACGCTCCATGGGATTCTGTAGCTATAGATTTCATTACCGGCCTTCGACAAACAACAAAGGATCATGATGCCATCTTTGTGGTAATCGACCGTGCTACCTGCATTGCACACTTCATGACCACAATGTCATGGATCACAGCATAGGAAACAACATGCCTCTTCTACGACGGTGTCGTGAAGTACCATGGCATCCTGTTGGAGATCATCTCGGACCGTGACCCTCGATTTCCAAGCCTCTTTTGGCAAGCACTCAATGAGTGATACGAAACACGAGTGAAGATGTCAATTGCATTCCACCCGCGGAAAGATGGACAGACAGAGCGCATGAATCGTACACTAGAACAAATGTTGCGCATGTATATTGTCTCAACAATGGAGGACTTGGATGACTTCCTCGCTCTGCAGAGTTTGCTGTCAACAATGCAATAAGCGAGTCGACAGGCTATACTCCCTTCTTCCTCAACCATGGTCGGCATCCGGTGGTACCCTCTTCTATGGTGAAGTGCGGGGGCGATGGTGATCAGGTTCCCTCCGTCCAGGCCTTTGTCAAAAGAATGGATGCGCTTTGGCGTAATGCAAAAGCACACCTATACGCTGCTCGACAACGCCAAAAGGCCTGTGCTGACAAAAATTGACGTGAGGTCAATTTCTCCGTTGGCGACCGAGTGCTTTTGAGCAAAAAGAACTTACGGTTGAAGACACCAGGTGCAAGTAAGATGTTGCCAAAGTGGCTTGGGCCATTTGTGATCACGCACGCGGTAGGACCAGTGGTGTATCGGTTGGACCTGTCATCTGCAATGCAAATTCATAACGTGTTCCATGTCAGTCTACTTGCACCATACAAAGCGCATGTGTTTGTTCAGCCGCCCCCGCCTTCCGTCCTGGCCGTAGAAGGACAATGCGAGGTGCACCGCATCCTCGAGCACCGTGAGCGTGCACTCCACGCACGAGCGGTCAAGGAGTACCTTGTGCATTCGGCCGGTTGTGGACTTGAACACAACTCGTGGGAACCAGAATCTCGGATGCCGAAGGCGGCTATAGCCGAGTACTGGGAGGAACTGACTGCCTGTTCAAAACGACGTGCCCTCTGGGGTACCACCCTAGCANTTCCGTCCTGGCCGTAGAAGGACAATGCGAGGTGCACCGCATCCTCGAGCACCGTGAGCGTGCACTCCACGCACGAGCGGTCAAGGAGTACCTTGTGCATTCGGCCGGTTGTGGACTTGAACACAACTCGTGGGAACCAGAATCTCGGATGCCGAAGGCGGCTATAGCCGAGTACTGGGAGGAACTGACTGCCTGTTCAAAACGACGTGCCCTCTGGGGTACCACCCTAGCATACCCCCCTTGAGGAGGTTATGGAACTATACCATGCACTGTGTTGCGGGGATGCCTGACCACATGTGGCGAGGACGCTCCTTACAAAAAGGGGAGGAAGCGAGGACATGCCTATTATGCGGCTAAGAGTGCGTGCCATAAGACCTCATCGTGAAGCCAAAAAGGTTTTGAAAGTGGAAGTCAACAAAACAGAGTCTTATTCTGCTAATCCGTTGGATTTTTTTCTTTCAAGTGTTCACGTCACTACTCTCTCCAAGCAACACAGCAAATCGGGATGATTTGGTCCTAAAGGGGGAGGAATGTAGACATGAAGCATTTTACGTTTTTTAAGTATTTCATAGAAACGGTTTGACCATGCCAGTTGGCATGGTCAATTATGAGAGCCATGTGGAGGTTGGAAAGGGACGACCAACCATTAGGGGCTTGTTTTGATTACCTCGGACAAGACAAGGAAAATCAAACTTATGCCTCCATACCACATTTGGCCCACTTGGAAATGTGTTAGAACCTCGCAGTATTAGGTAAGAGGTTTTCACTGTGCCCTTAGTCCCTCGGTGACTTCCAATTCATTGAATGAAATATACTCGAACGGGCTCTTGACAAAAGGAAAGAGAGCACAAAATGAAGTGGGAAACACAACGAAAAGAATCATCAAAATAATCATAACTTCAAACGCAAAAGCAATGCGTAACTTCAAATTTTTGGTTTTGCTCTGTGACGACGCAACACGGGTATGACCCGTATGAAGAGGGGACTCGGCGACGTTCCGAGGCCATTCCTCAACCCACTCGCGATTGAAACACTGAGAGCTTCCACATTTTGACGCTACCTACTTAGCAGATTTCTACACCAGACATTCACTTGTTAAAGTTTCAACTCGGGTATAGATCGTTCGGATGACGAATTCATAGCATTTTTCCTAAGTTCAAAATAATCCGCTGCCCATGGTTTCAGTCGATAGATCGCCGCTGTCCATAGTCGAAAATAGCATGACAGCGGTGCCCATGTTTTCAAATGTCCGTCCAAAAACGGAATTCGACTTTGCTCTCGAGGTCGGCAGTCGTCGACCTCGAGAGCAAAATCGACGACTTCTGACACCGGCCTCACCGATGTCACCATGTTGCGAGTTTTGGAGTTCGCAACTGCGAACTCTAAAACTCGCGATAGGGTGCGCCGCATCTCGCAAACCCCTCCCAATATCCGACAAACACCTTAGTGACACTGGGGGGTTTGGGTTTTATTTTTTTACTTGCCCGGGCATCTTCCAAGCCCCGCGGTAGCGTGGCCCGGCAGATTCCCTTTCTTCTATCACACGTGCGCCGCATTTTGCAAACCACCCCCAATAACAAACAAACCCCCTAATTCAACTGGGGGTTTGGGTTTTGTTTTCTTACTTGTCCGGGCATCTGCCGGGCCCCGCGGTAGCTTGGCCCGGCATATTCCCTTTCTTCTATCTTACATGCGCCGCATTTTGCAAACCGCCCCCAATAACAGACAAACCCCCTAGCTACACTCGGGGGTTTGGGTATGTTTTTTCCTGCTGCATCCTGGAAACCATGCTCGAAACCACCCCAAATCTACGACAAACCCCCAAGTTTAACTAGGGGGTTTGGCAGCGTCATCACGAGCTCGCAGGGAGGTTTCGCCGCGAAACCCCTCATGCGAGCTCACGACGACGGGCGAAGTTCGACTTCGGGCTCGAAGTCAAAATCCATGTTGAATATCTTGAATACATGAAATATATTAAAGCCGTGCCCATTTCTTCTCGAAAAGCACAAAACATGGGCATCGCTGTGATGTCAGTTTCGACTATGGACAGCGCGTATAAATCGACCGCAACGATGGACATAAGACAACTCCGCCCATTTTTCTTAACGGTGAAAATGCCGATTACCCCCTGTTTTGTCACCCTTGACCCTCATGTACCCCTCTGTCGGAGCAATAAGCCACATCCGCCCCTCCGTCGGAACGATAAGCCCCATTCGCCCCTCCGTCGGAGCGATAAGCCTGATCCACCCCTCCGTCGGAGGGATAAGCCTCATCCGCCCCTCCGCTGGCACGATAAGCCTCATTCGCCCCTACCCATGAACAATAGGCCCCATCTATCCCTCGATCGGATTTCGAAGTAGAACCGTTGAAAATGTCATAAAACAAGCCTGATTTACCCATGGTTTGTGATGTGACGCAACACGACCAGCGAAACGGAACCTTACTCTAGACACTTGTTGCCGAACGTAAATGCTTGGGTCTGCGTAGAGGCTCGGCATGGTACCGTCCCGATACCTGCGGCTCCCTGCTTAGGGGTGCGGTCGGCCACACATGACGACTGATGCTTTTGAAATACACTGCCCGTAACCATGCCATTTTCTACGTCGAACCCGTACATATGCTCTGCATACATCAGATTCTTCGTCGCATTCGACTACTTCCTTCTCCCGTACTCGAGAGTACACGTAGCAAACCCCATTGCGACATGTCCAATGTTGGAGATACGCGTCCTCTGCCACCGTTGCAGCGCTGGGGTGACCGTCCACAACCGGTGCCCCCCCCCCTCCGCCCACGGATCACGGAACTGCGGTGGCGGATTGGGCAAACATAAAGCGCGCATGGGACATCATGAATCCAAATACACCTGAGGACCCATACACCATGTGTTGGCAGTTGGGCATGAAAGCACCCCATGCTCGCCCGTTGTACTGCCCACCGAATTGTACGCCATGGATGTCGGTGTGGCCACGTCCATGTTCGAGGCTGTGATGAACGTCAGCGTTTCCTATGTCTTTTGTCATATTGACGACTATATGCTGGGCACTTTGGATTGAAGTCTTTCAGAGATTATTAACAATGTGCCAACCTTTTCCGTATTATTAGTGTGCACTTAAGCAACAAAGTGTCCTCTACTGTAGGGTTATTTTGTACATTTCAATGACTATTACATCAGACAAAGTAGGATTCATGTGTTGCAAAAATGTACCGTTGTACTCGGCCGTTGGGTATGTACTATTTTCCAGAGTCGAGTACTATGACCCCCTCAATGGCATTATGCTCAGCAACACATTAGCTGTAAGGTGTTCTCTTCAGCGTATGCTGTAGGGCAGGGTGTACAGTAACGATGCACTCTCAAGACAACATTTCAGGGAGAACGTACAAGTGAGAGTACTTCTTACTCCATGTTGCAATCAAGTGCTCACTTGCCTGATGGTGGTTGAACAAGTTCATTCAGACAGTCTTCTGTTTTGTTGTATGACCTGTTTCGATAACATTGTATGTTATTATGCTTCACAATGTGTGCCAATATTACCATGTTCACAGTGATGCATTTGCTTCAAAACGTCAACATTCATGAAGCTTGTTACACTGCTGTACTTCATGCATAAGTACACATCTCGTTGTTTTAAAGCACCACCTATTACACAAGTACGCATCCAAATCAATGCAAGTAGTAGAATGAATTGACTTGAGAAAATTCATGTAAGGAAATGTAGATGCCTACACACCACACACAGTGAAGGTCGGATACGTGATCTCATCGGAAAGTTCACGACTCAATCCCCGGAGAAAGTGTACAATGTCACACACGGGATAGAGCTGCTCCCATGGCTGACAGTGCTCAGCATCGTAGAATTCCTCGTCAGGCGTGTCTGAATGTTGGCCACCACTTCTGCTTCTAGGAAGATGCACTCCACTGGCCCCCTTCCCCCTAACCCTAACCCTAACTTTCTACCTAACCCGAAACCCCCCTCTCTTGCTATAGTGTGAGGAGTCTCTCAGAATGGTCTGTTCAATCTCCAATGTCCAGCACACTTCATCCTGCACATAAACAAAAGACAATATTGGGTATTGGAAGCACATGAGGCAACTTGCAGGGACATGTGAATGGAAGAAGGGCACAAGGACAGTGAAAACATGTACGTACCTCACTCAGCCTCCTCTGGCTCTTCCTCGTACGTCTCCTGCCACTCTCTCTCCTCCTCATCCAAGTGCTGGGTGTGCTCATCCTGCGTCACCATCTCACCATCATCACCAGGAGGAGGGAAGTATGCACCAGAGTCATCACTTTCAGCACTGTCATCAACATCATCGTCTTCATCCCTTGGCGGACCCGCGGGATCGTACTCCACTTCACCACTTGCATACGCTGCAAGTGGGGCATCTAAGGCTACTGAGGCTTGTGCAGCAGCAGCCGGGAGACCAAGTACTTCATGCCCCCTAGCCGCGGCCTGTGCGGGGCTGGGAGCAGGCAGGTTCTTGCAGCGTGTCCCCGTATGGCCCTTCTGCCCACAACGTGGGCATATGTAGTTTTTCTTGCGTAGGGTCTCACGGTCTTTCCTTGCACTTCGTGGGCGTCCCTTCCCTCACCTTGGTCCGGGTTGCAACCACGGTGGTTCCACGGGGTTGATGTTCTTCACCACTGGGGAGGGGATGGGGTCGTTGTACGCACGTCGGAACGCCATTCTCGTGAGTCCGGGGTCTGCAAGGTTTTCTGCGTTAATGCGCTTGACAAGCAAGAATGCGCATGCATGGTGACAAGGCAGGCCGAACTCCTTCCAGCGGCCACAGCTGCACGTTTTCTCAAGGAGGTTCACTTGACGGGGATTGTTCGTTGGGCCCTCCACTGTTGTAGTGTTTGGCCCCTCCTCAACCACGGTGTACTCTCGGGCCACAGCTAGGCAGTGCAGCAGTCTGTCGGCTTGTGCTGGGGCCAAGGATGTTTGCACTGCTTGTGCCTGAGCACGTCGAGCACAGAACATGCGCTGGACAAAGGGCAAGATGCTGACAAAACAATAGTAAGGATACAGTTTTCGATGGGCAGCGATGCGCGCGTTCCAGCTTTCTGCAGCGTTGGACGTGGTGTGGCCCCCTCTGCCCAGAGGGCAGTGGAGGCGTGTCCACTTCTCGAGAGGAACACCCCCCACCACAGAACCATCCTCACCCGGCCTGCCAAAGAGGTATGCGTAAGCAGAAGCACTCACTTGCCGCAGGTGTCTGGTAGCCTTTTCCCACTGGTCGGGGTTGAGTGCGTGCGCACACTTCCATGCCCAGTGAGCGGCTTTCTTGCCGTAGGACGTGCGCACGTTCTCGCGCAAGTGCCATGCGTAGTATGTATGCGTAGCAGCAGTCATGTACTTCTTCAAAGCTTTCTCCAGACCCTTCTCCCTGTCTGTGATGATGCTAGTGCCCGGCAAAGTAGCAGTGGGATATGCAAGGGCAAGCTGGGCGCAGAAAAAATTCCAGCTCTTCTCGTCCTCAGTCGGTGCCAGTGCCCACGCCATTGGGACCGCGTGGTCGTTGGCGTCAAGAAATTGGGCTAGCAGCAAAACCTGTTTGTTCTCGTTTTCAGGAAAGTAGCATCCATGGTAAGGATGCGGCGGCTGTGTTGGAACCCGGTCCTGGCAGCTCCGGGCGCGACGAAAGCCCAAAGAAACGCGCCGTTCTTGTCCTTGTGCGCGACGGCGTGGGTGCCTGGGTCAACGCGTTTCAACTGCACGCAAAAAGTGTGGATATACACCCGTCAAATGTCAAAGAAGTGACAACACTAGTGCTGTTGCAGGTTCCATGCATACGCCATACGCACCTCCTCGATGTATGACGGGAAAGGACTCCACGTTTCCATCTTCTTGCCCATCAAGCTCTCCTAGGCCTGTGTTTTCGCGCGGTAAAGCGTGTTGTTGGAGACGTTGATGCCGGTCCGTTCGTGAAGCACTTGACGCAGGGTGGCCGTTGAGGCAGTAGGGTCGCACTGCAGGGTTTCCGAGATTTTCCGGGCCACCCAACCCTTCTTGCGGGCCGGATTCCCGTGGCCAATTTTGGGGACACACTTGTGTCCGTCCTCGTAGTGCGACACTGTGACGTCGCCGAACTTGGAAGTCACACGTGCGCGCAAAAGCCAGGTACAACCCTTGGTTGCCTCGGAGCACGTGACGTGGAATCTTGCAGGCTCACTACGGACCCACTTCAGTCCGAAGCGGTTGTCAACCGCGTAGTCCTCCACGAACGCCCGGGCTGCATCCATGTTCTGGAAGAACATGCCCGCTGCCGGCTCCCTCGGCGTCCCCTTCTGCTTCTTTGGGCTGTGGCATGGTTCGTCGTCCAAGTCACCTGTCCATGCAAGCATGACAAACAATGGCAAGGGAAAAGACAGGTTTACTGGACAGTGCAAGCATAAGCATAATAGGGTAAACGAACTACCATCCACACTGTCTACGTCATCCTAAGAACAGCAAAATGAAGAAGCGTGAAGACCTCAAACTGAGCATTACCGAGGTGGCCATGAGGGACGGACAGGACGCGACGGCGCCCCATGCTAAACCTAACCGGTCCGGCTCCCCGGACATCAGGGGACCCGGGAGCACGGGGTGGTTCATCTGGGGTTTGGGTCTTTGGGGTGGCGTCCCACTCGTCAAACCGCCGGGCCCACCAGTCATCGCACCAATCCCGAGTCAACCAAAACATAACATCCTCAAACGCACCTGATGGGTCGTTCAGCTGTGGGTTATTGGGGTACCACCGCGGTGCAGGTCCTTCAGCAGACAGAGGATCGTTCTCGTGAGCACTTGGTCGCGTGGCAACGAGCCACGCGTGTTCTTGGGATTCCATCTGAAACGGAGGGTATACGATGACCAAAAACATTGCTATTTGTCCCATGTACCCTCCGGGTTAGGCTTATCGGCGTCCTCCGCGACTTGGTCGTCCACCATCCCGTATTCACGATGGAGGCAGGAGCAAAGGCAACATCGTCCGAGGGAGCGGTGACGCCGTCGACGACGACGACGCAAAACTGAATGACACTAGATGAAACTTGAGAGGTACCCTGCCGAAACATGGCGTGTGAGTGGCGGACAATCCGAGGAATAGTGGACACGTAGGATTAGGGCACTGTCCGCCTTTTCCCCTCTTCATACACAACCTCTGCCTCTTCTGTGGATGTCTGAGTCGTCCGGCTCCACCTAGTATTACCCCATGCATTCGGGAACCCATGGGCATGCCCACGGCCACCGGCGGTTGAAAGGATGTGACAACGTGATGTGCACGGCAGCTCGTCAAGGCGTGCCGCGGAGGTTGCGACACAGACAGCTGTCGGATAGTCCAGCGCCGCAATGTAATTGGCCGGTGACCGCTTGCTGCGCTGGCCAAACCGTTGTTAGGCTCGGCATCACGTTTTGATGCCTGTGCATGAACCTTGCCAGCTTCCGGACGACGATGGCGCAGGGGGTGTTTCGATGTGACGAGGATAGTGCATGTGCGGTCCATACGGCCATGTAGACCTCCGGTCTGAGGATTTACGGGTTTCCGGTCTCGTGGACAAATGAAGACAATGAAAGCATACCCCCATGAAAAGAGCACATGAACCACGGTGAACCCCACATTTTCGACAACCGAAATGTTTACATCATCGACGTCACACAAATCCACTTGTATCAAGTACTTCCGTGCCGTCCAGTTGTACGAAATGAGGAGCAAATCATTGGAAAAGTGAAATAATAATACCAAGACACCCTTCTCCAGAACAAACATTAACCATATACCTTCATTTTACGAGTTCGTCATTTCCACAGGGTATATGGGGCTTATTGTTCATGGGTAGGGGCGAATGAGGCTTATCGTGCCAGCGGAGGGGCGGATGAGGCTTATCCTTCCGACGGAGGGGCGGATCAGGCTTATCACTCCGACGGAGGGGCGGATGAGGCTTATCGTTCCGACGAAGGGGCGGATGAGGTTTATCGCTCCGACGGTGGGGCTGATGGGATTTTTTGTGTGAAACTAGGGGTATATAGTTACTCCGCCCTTTTCTTAAATGTGTTGCAGACTGGGGGCATTTCACCAGTCCGGCCTAACCTTTAATGGGCATGGGTATGAAGCGGTTCGAGCAGCTGCCCCTTCCAGCCGCTCCTGCCGCCGATGCGAGCAGTCCAACGTCGTCATCGCACACAGCACGGGAGGTGTGCCGAAGGATGCACGCCTCAAGAGCTTCGATGAAGCCAAGAGGTGCTGCGAACATGCGACGGCCCTCCAAACGACGTTGAGCTGCGTGGACTGAGTAGCTGTGGCAAGGACACGTGGGACTGCACATTTTGGGTTGGCTCGCTTCACAAGCAGTTGGCGGGGTGTGCGTAGGTCCTTCACTCCGCGCGTTATATCCCCGTCATGGCTGCCGCACGCAGTCCTGGCGACGCCGATGGATCGGCCGCGGGTCACAGCAGGCCTTCCGCCGCCGACGGGCCACCAGCACGCCAAGACGCGAACGTCCACCACCACAGCGGCGACGATGACTGCAGGACTCACGACGGCGCGCCGTCGGCGCCACTGCTGGGTGTTGCGCGCAAGCAGCAGCAGCAGCAGCAGCAACCGTCTTCGTTGCCGGTGTGGTCGCTCTGGGCGCGCGTGGCGGTGGTGGCGTGCGTTCACGCGGCGGGGCTGTACGTGTTCACGGCAGGGTTCCTTCTCACGCGCGTCGAACTGGGCGTCACGTCTTCCTGCCTCGACTACCGCCACTGGTCAGCCCCTCCTCCTCCTGCCGCGCCCCACGACGATGCTGCTGCGTTTGTGGCGGCAGACGGCGATTTCAATTTAGCAGGCGCAGGAGGAGGGGGAGGAGGTGGAACGGGAGGAGGAGGAGGTGGAGGAAGGGGCGGCTCGTGTGTGAGCCGGCCTGCTTTCGACCGAGTGGTGATGGTCGTTGTGGACGCCGCCAGGTGCGCACGAAACAGCCTCATGATTGCCCATGCTGCTCTCCAGCCAACTACGCGTCTGTTTGCCTTGCTCTCTTCTCCTCCCTCTTCCCATCGTGTTTCCACCCACATGTCGTGCTGCTGAGACATCCGTTTGACTACTTCAGCTGCTTGCAGGCATCAGGCAGGGCTGCCAAGTGGCTGGGAGAGGGGAAAGGGAACGAGAGAGAGAGGGGAAGGAGGGAGGGAGGGAGGGAGGGAGGTGAGTAGGGAGGGAAGGAGGAAGGGAGAGAAGGAGGGAGGGAGGGAGGGA
>SZWC01017679.1:35027-56115 GCA_023375785.1 Penium margaritaceum | reverse complement strand
TCCCACCCACTGCTTCTCTCGTCAAGGCGAATCCCGGAAAGTGGCGCTCAGTCGACCGATAGAGCGTCAATCGCCTCTGTCAGGGTTTCGTCATGTCCACTGCTGCCGTCATCCTCCCCGTCACTGGCGAACACATGTGCTTCCGGCGCCGGATCTTCCATGCCGGCCTCCGCCTCTTCAATGGGTGTGGCAGGCGTACCTCATGGGCCCTTTGACGCCCATCGCAAAATTCACGCGCAAGTCGCAATCCGTCACCGTCAACGTTAGCGTCCGACAGCACGTGTACTATGCCTCATGCCAACCGGGAGAAGGAAACCCTAACCCTAGTTATACCGCAAGGGCAGGCTTGAAAAGGCATCTTTGCTAATCCTTCTATAGGAAACACTAGGCGGACTTCCAAGTAGCTCCTGGTTCTGCGACTTCATTTTTCAACCGCCCGCATTTCTACAATCAGAACAAATCCAACCCCATCTTTTTTAGGCATCTCTACATCAGCCCCGCCTTTTTAATGATCCTCAGAACTCTCTGGCCTAAGCCGCCAAAATCCAAGCCATGAACCCCCATATCATGATTGAACAATGGTCATCGTGCATGTTACGAAACAACTATAGTGGTTGGTCGATGGCACCCAGTGTTTGTATTTTACATGTGTACATGTTCAGGCGTGCTACATGGTAAAAAATGATAGTGGTAGGCATATGAACATACTGCAATCGATGCCCAAGTTGATGAGCTCGTCAATGTTATTATTGTTACGCCGAGCAGAACGTAGGTGGTCCACAGGGATTAGGTGCGGGACAAAAGACGATTCGTGTCTTTAGGAAAAATGGATAATTTTTATTTAGCGGTAAGTGTTGGTTTATGTGCCACAGACATGTCGTGACCTCTGGCCTAGCTGCATACTCACCGCACTGACGTAGGTGACTGATGCTGGAGGGACATCGGTGCTGACGCTGTACCTCAAGTGGTGGCAACTCGTGGGCGTTCAGAGAAGACAATCCAGAGTCGCTCGCAGAATTGAGTGTTCCCCCTACCACAACATCTCACAACATAAATGCTTGGTGACAATAGGATTTCTAGTGGGGTTTTTGCTTGAGAAAGAGGGGATTGTGGCCAGGTTGTTCTCTCGGCCTGGACTTGCATGTTCTTGAATATTAATGTGGGGAACAGGTCCAGGTTCTACCCTAGCTCGGCGTGGGTGAGAGCGAGGGTGGGCTCGCTGCTCGCTCGCTCGTCACCTCGCCAGCAGCTTAGGGCCTGCTTAACACCTCTGTTACTTGTTACTGAGATACTTGCATTGTTTTTCTTCTTCGCAAAACCGCCGCCATTCATGGCGCTGTCTCTTGCGTGCTCGGTCCGTGCTTCCCTCGACCCTCACTCTCCCCCCTACCGGGATCCTCTATCCTCTGGTATCAGAGCAGTGGAGAGGGGAGGTGTTGAGCTCGTGAATCGAGCGCTCGATCCTGGTGTGCGGCCAATCTTCGTCGCCGCCACCGCTTCCGCCGCCACTTCAGTCACGAGAAGCACGTTCGCTCCTACGGCAGCTCCCTCCTCTCGCCCCTTCTGTGGCGGGCCACAGCAAGAGCTACGAGCGGACACTCGCGGGTGTTCGCTTCGTTCACCCTCGCAGGATTTCTCCCGTCCGCGAATGCTGTAGATCTCAAACTGCCTCATCTACGGCAGTAGCTTGAGCAGCAGCACCACCACGCCCTAAGTCGCAGCCTCCTCAGCAGCGACTACGACTGCGATAGCAACAACTGCGACGACAGCAGCCGTCGCATTTCCCTCATACACTGTCGCAGATACGCACCCGACAACAGCAGCAACAAAGTCACAGCAGCAGCAGCAGTAGCAGCAAAGCAACAACAACAGCAGTAATAGCAGCAGAGCGACAGCATCAGCAGCAGCAGCCGCAAAGCGATAGTAGAAACGACAGCAAGGGGAGCAGCCGTCATCGTCCTCAGGTGCATTAGCAACCGGTGCCGATCCACTTGCAATAGCAGCAGCATCAGCAGCAAAGAGACAGCAATAGCAGCGGCAGCAATAAAACCGACATCAGCAACAGTAATAGCAGCAAAGCGGCAGCAGCAGCAGCAGCAGCAAGGCGACAGCAGCAGCAGCAACAGGTGCCGATCCACTTGCAGCAGCAGCAGGAAAGCCACAGCAGCAGCAGTAGTAGCAGCAGCAGCAAAGCGACAGCAGCAGCAGCAGCAGCAGGTGCCGATCCACTTGCAGCAGTAGCAGCATCAGTAGCAGCAAAGCAACAAAAGCAGCAGCAGCAAAGCGACAGCAGAAGCAGCAGCAGCATCAAGGAGACAGCATCAGCAGTAGCAGGTGCTGATCCACTTGCAGCAGCAGCAGCAGGAGCAACGAGACCGCAGCAGCAGCCATACATCTCTCCAGATACTGCTGCTGCAATCTCAACTGCTGCACTTTCAGCAGCAGCTGCAAAGGACGCCCACCTTCCTAATACCTCAACTGCCACACTGGCGCACGGTGACGTTCCAGACGCGGCCGGGTTGGTGGAGTACTATAACGGGGGAACGTCGCACCGACGTGAACGACGTCGTCGCGGCATGAGCAGCGACTGGGGGTCCGAGTCCGCCTCAGCACGGTCCGCTCGTGCGTCACGTCATCGTCTGGTAAGCGTCTCCCCTCCCCATTCTCTTAGGGAGGACCCTCTGTCATCCGGCGATCCCGAGGTTCCTACTGCCCAGCTGCACTCAGCGCTCCCGTAGGACGTTGTTCGTCTTGTTGGTATCGTTACATGCACAACCTCGGCTATCATTGACGCAGCGGCGGCAGCTGCAGCCACCTTCGCCGCCGCCGCTAGAGCCTCGCGTGCTCCTGCCGCCATCTCAGCAGGGCGCGCTACAGATTCATACACAGAGGCAGCGGTTGTTTCTGGTCCCATTGCTGCAACGGCTACTGATATAGGCACACAAATATCTGCTACAACATCTGCCATTGCCTCTGCAACGGCCTCAGCTGCATCAGCTACAGCGGCAGCCGCTGCTTCCATTCGCACCTCCACCGCAGTCGCCGTCACCGCAGCTTCATCTGCTCCATCTGCCGCCTCCAGCCTCATCACAGCAACCATCTCCGTTGTAGCAGTCTTGTCTACTCTTGCTGCTGCCTGCACCACTGGAGCCTCTGTCTGGTGGTGCCCATTGCCTCCATCGTCTCTGTTCTTTCTGCTGCCTCTGCTGCTATGGTTCCTCCACTCCTTGCTTTTCTCCACAGCCCGTCTTCTTGACCACCTTGTCTGCATATTGTGCCTGCGTATCTTCCCTCTTCTCCTTCTGCCGTGGCTTGTCCTGTCTGACTCGGGGTGGGCTGTCCTACAGCTTTCTGACTCTTTGCCTCAGGCAACCCCACTTTTCCCACGCCCACTTGGACTGGGGAAACTCTGCCGAAATCTGTTCGGCAGAGCCCTCGCGTCGTCACCATGCCTGGTGACGACGAGTCAGTCAAAGCGACTCTTCAGCGCCAGCTGACCCTCGCTCGCGATGCTCAGAAGGAGGCTGAGGACCGCCTTAAGCTTGCTGAAGATAATCGCTCCGCTTTTGCTGATGAGGTCTCCGCCATAGTGCTGCGTCGCCTCCCTGCTACGTCGGTTGGAACCAGTCACACCCCCCCTGCAGGCACCTCTTCTTCTTCCTCTAACACTTCTGCTGTTGCGCCCACTGGCACTGCCACTGCTGCCGCCACTCTCCCCGCGCCTTGCCAGTATGACTTCTTCTCACAACCACCTTCCCTCTCCTCTGGGCTCGCCTTCACCTCCTGGGAAGTGCGCTTTAGCCCGTGGGCCCAAGGGGAGCAGCTGTGGGAGTATTACTCCCCAGCTGTTGCTCCATTCACTCCCCTTGCAACTGAGTCTGCCCGTGCTATGCGCGCCCTCATCGCTGCCACTCCTGAGTCACTGATTGATGATGTCGGCACGTTCAATGTTGATCCTGCTGTCCAACGTCTTGCCGACCCTGTCGGTGCATATGCCATGCTGCGTCGTCGCACCACTGTCACTGGCCAGGCCACTCAGAGCGCCCTCACAGTCCAGTTCAACACACTTCTCATGCGTAGTGACAAGACCGCTGATGCCTATTGGTCTCGCGGCCTCAAGCTCCTTCGCAAGCTTGGCAAAGCAGCACCTGGCCAGCTCTCTGCTATCCTCACCATGGTCAATGGCCTTATCCCAGAGCTGTCCGACCTTCTTCGTGACGTCAAAGCTGACGAGCTACATCAGCTTGCCTCACAGCACGTCCCCCCTGATTCCCCACAAGGGGTAGGGCCTCTCTGGGATTTCACCTCCGAGCGCCTTGCCGCCTGGTGGACCAGTCTTCAGAACAAGCGCCTCCATCGCTCTTCAGTTACAGGTGTTGCTGCGCTCACCACTTCAGCAGCACCCTCCTTCTCCTCTGCTGCACCCTCCTCCCTCTCCGCTGCTGCATCTTCCTCCGCCTCTTCTTCCTCTCCTGCCGCTGCCCTTGTTTCCCAGGGTCGTGGCAAAGGGAAAGGGAAGGGCAAGGGCAAGGGCAAGGATAAGGGTGCTGCCCCTTCCTCTCGGGTTCCGGGCGTCGTTTTGTGCTGGAACTGTGGATCTACCGAGCACTCTGCTCGTACTTGCCCGGCTCCTCCGGATGACCTACGCCTCGCTCGCGCCATGCGCGCCCACTGGGCTCATACCTCCCGCTCTTCCTCTACATCCTCACCCTCTGGCTCTGGTGGCCCGTCGCGCTTCTCCGCCCCGCCTCCGGCTCAGGCTTACGCCACCTCCAGCG
This sequence comes from Penium margaritaceum, assembly GCA_023375785.1. Classification (NCBI taxonomy): domain Eukaryota; kingdom Viridiplantae; phylum Streptophyta; class Zygnematophyceae; order Desmidiales; family Peniaceae; genus Penium; species Penium margaritaceum. The sequence goes on along the minus strand of SZWC01017679.1, from coordinate 51,337 downwards.
TGCCTTCTCCACCACTGCCTGTTCCTTACCCTTGGGGCTGGCCACCTCCTTACGGTGCCCCTGTGTACTCTGGGCCCCCGTCCTCTACCTACACCGCTCCACCGTGGTTCCCGCCTTCCTCCGGCGCGTCTACCCCAGCTCCGCCGGCGTCAGTGGATGGCGACCGTGGTGATCGGGAGCGTCACCTTGAGAAGTCTCTCCTCTAGCTTCTTCGCCTTCGTGATCACGGAGGTGAGGGTGTTGCACCGCTGGCTAGAGGTCTTGTGTGTCAGACTGACGTTGTCCTTCGTGGAGATCCTCCGGGTCATGTTCTAGGTGCCTTGTGTGCGTGTCCCGTGGATTGAGCGTTGGCAGTCTGACTTTCTTCCTCGTTGTCTCTCCCTTTGTACCCTGTCTCCTTCCTCCATTGGCACTGTTGCGACGTCCAGTGTGTTGCCCCCTGTGCGTCTGTCCAGTGGCCTCTGGGTCCTTGACTCCGGGGCTACTCATCACATGACGTCTGTGCGGTCCTCATTCATCTCGTTAAGCCCCGTCGGTTCTGTCCGCTTTGTTCGTACCGGGTCTGGTCAATTGCTGCCAGTTCAAGGTGTGGGTGTTGTTCGCTTTGTTGGCCCCAGTGGCGCACTATATCTACCTGGCGTTTTGTACGTGCCTTTGCTGGAACTCAGCCTGCTGTCTATGCCTTCTCTGGATGAACAAGGTATGGACTTCACTGCTAGCCATGGTGTTGGCACAGTCTCTCTTTGCTCCTCCCACCGTCCTGTTCTTTGTGGCGTGCGCTGTGGCAAACTCTACCGTGTCCCCTTGCACGCCCCCTCTACCCCAGCCGTCAGCGCTGCCCTTGCTCACGTTGCCCCCTCCCTCACCACTGACCTTGTCCGCCTCTTGCATCGTCGCCTTGGCCACGTTCACACCGATGCCATTCATAGCATGTTGCGTCTCTAACCTGCTCTTGGTCTCTCTCCCTCTGCCTTCCCTGCCCCGTGCCCTACGGACTGTCTTGACTGTGCGCAAAGGAAAATGCATCGGTCTCCTTTCTCTCCTTCTGAGTCTCAGTCTTCCCATCCACTTGATCGTGTTCATGCGGATGTCATGGGGCCCTTGCCTCATGATCTCCTTGGTGACGTGGGACGCTACGTCTTATGTCTTACCGATGACTTTTCTCGCTTTCGCTAGGTGTTCGCGCTCCGTCAAAAGAGCGACGTTTGCTCCATCATAGAGTCATGGCTTGTCCAGGCTGAACGTGCCTGTCAGCGGTCGTTGCGCATCTTCCGCAGCGACCGTGGCGGCGAGTTCCTTGGTCCCACCGCTCGTCTCCTCGAATCGCGTGGGGTGTGTTTGGAGACATGTGCTCCGTACACACCCCAGCAAAACGGTGTCTCTAAGCGTTGGAACCGGACGCTTGCCGACGGTGTCCGCACGCTCCTGTCTGAGTCCGGCTTGCCACCACTCTTTGCCTTTGAGGCTATGTGCTACATGACGTGGGTCTCGAACCGTGTTCCCCACGGTCCCCTTCCCCGTACCGTCACCCCGTTTGAGTGCTGGCATGGCCGTCGGGCTGACCTTCGCCTCACTCGGGTCTGGGGTAGTATCGCTTGTCTGGCTGCCAGAGGATTTCCGTGATGGCAAACTGTCCCCTCGTGGTCGCCTGTGCCCCTTTCTCGGGGTGTCCTCCCAGTCCAAAGCATGGCGCTTCTGGGACCCTGTCCGCCAGCGTGTCGTCGAGTCTTGCGACGCCTTATGTTTTGAGTCGGTCTTTCTTCGTGACCTTGATCACCTTCCCCCTGCCTCCTCTCTCCTGCCTCTCTCTCTCGGTTGAGGGGGGATGTCGGTCTTGCCATTCCGGCAGTTCCTGTTGCTTCACCGCAACTCTCATCCTCGTTGCAGTCCTCGTCGTCCGGGGCTGTCCCTATCTTCTCTACGTCTTCTTCCCCCGATGTATCGTCCGCGTCCAGTTCCTCCGACGCACCCTCCTCTCCAGTCACCGACTCTCCCCAGTCCGCCTCTCCAGTCACCGACTCTTCCCAGTCAGCCCCGTCTCTCGCTGTCTCGGGCACACCTCCAGTTGCCACTTCACCTGCAGTCTCTCCCGTTCGAGTTTCTCACCCACCTCCGCATGTTACCACTGGTCCTGCTCCTGCCTCACCCTTCGTCCGGGGGGGGCGCCTTCGTGCACTCCCACATCATTCTAGCACTTCCCTCACCTCAGCACATCCTCCTCCCTCTCAGACTGCACACCCCACTATTCACCCTACCGGCATGGACGCGTTGGGCTTAGCTACTGGGGTTGTCCACCCTAGTTCCATCCTTGGCTCCTCTGTTCGGAGCATGAGCGAGCCTTGGAAGCCACCATCTTGAGTAGTGCAGCCGAGTGTCACGCCACGTCGGCCACCACTGTCTTGTCCCCTGAGCCTTCCACTGTGCGTCAAGCACGTACAGCCTCTGACGCACATTAGTGGGAGGCTGCGATGCGTGCTGAGCTCAACGCCCTTGATGATCATGCGGTGTATGAGCTGGTCGATCTGCCACCTGGGCGCAAAGCCATCGACGCTCGTTGGGTCTTTCGGCGTAAGTGCAAACCCAATGGTGCACTCGACAAGTACAAGGCGCGCCTCATGGCTAAAGGGTTCTCCTAGGTCCCAGGCATCGACTTCGACGAGACGTTTGCACCAGTCGGGCGATACACCACAGCTCGAGCACTATTGAGTCTTGTGGCCCACCACGACTGGGAGCTGGAGCAGATGGATGTGAACAATGCGTTCCTCCATGGTCAGCTGGATGAGGAGATTTACATGATNATCATGCGGTGTATGAGCTTGTCGATCTGCCACCTGGGCGCAAAGCCATCGACGCTCGTTGGGTCTTTCGGCGTAAGTGCAAACCCAATGGTGCACTCGACAAGTACAAGGCGCGCCTCATGGCTAAAGGGTTCTCCTAGGTCCCAGGCATCGACTTCGACGAGACGTTTGCACCAGTCGGGCGATACACCACAGCTCGAGCACTATTGAGTCTTGTGGCCCACCACGACTGGGAGCTGGAGCAGATGGATGTGAACAATGCGTTCCTCCATGGTCAGCTGGATGAGGAGATTTACATGATCCAGCCACCTGGCTTCTCCCATGGCACTAACCGAGTCTAGCGACTACGAAAGGCACTCTATGGCTTGAAGCAGCCGCCTCGGTGCTGGAACCAAGAAATCACCTCCACCCTTGAGAAAGGAGGATACCGATGTAGTACAGTGGATCCCTCTCTCTTTGTCACTCCACCCTCAGTCCCCTTCGTGGCTGTTCTCGTCTATGTGGATGACCTACTAATCGCGTCGCCCAGCCACGCTGCTGTTAAGTCAGTGAAGACACTCTTGCGGTCCGCGTACAAGATGAAAGACTTAGGGCCTGCCCGAGTCTTCTTGGGCATGGAGCTTGTGCGCGACCGTTCTCGTCGCACGCTTCATGTTCACCAGGCTGCGTATGTTCGTAGCCTGGGAGAGCGATTTGCCTCCCAGCTTGAGTCCACTCCCACAGCGTCGACACCCATGACCCCAGCAGGACAGAGGTTGCTGAAGACAATGGATGTGTCTAAGCTGGGGGAGACAGTCGACGTGACAGACTATCTTCGCGTCATTGGGTCACTGATGTATCTGGCTACGATGACCAGGGCAGATGTCGCCTTCTCGGTGAACTTCCTTGCTCAGTTCTCACAAGCTCCTAAAGTACGTCACATGGAGGCAACACTGCGTGTCGTGAGGTACGCTCTCTCCACTGCACGCACCGGAATGTGCTATTGAGCACAGCCGTCGATTGTGGTAGATGGATACAGAGATAGCGACTGGGCACATGACACCGACACTCGGAGTCATACACGTTACATCTTCCTCGTTGGAGGGATTGCCGTGTCATGGAAGAGTGGCAAGCAAGGTTGCGTGGCACGTAGCTCCAGTGAGGCTGAGTATGTTGCACTAGGTACGGGTACCTGCGAGAGTGTGTGGCTATGTCGCTTGCTTCAACAACTTTGCGTTCCCATTCGCTGCATCACACTGCGTTGTGACAACCAGAGCACCAAGGCCATTGCCGAGCACGATGGTATGCATCACACACGCACGAAACACACCAATGTTGAGCATCATTTTGTGCGTGAGCGCATTGCTGTAGGTGATTTCCAGATCTCCTGGGTCGACACACGACAACAGAGAGCTGATTTCCTCACGAAGGCACTCAGCAGTAACGTCTTCAAGGCAGCTGTGCACGCTGTTGGGTTGTTGTGTTTGCGTGGTGATCCTGGGTGAATGGTTGTCCCCTGTTTTCGTACAGTCGCATGTCACACCTTGTGACGCTCGTGTCAGTTGGTGTCTGTGTGCATCGGCTATGGGTCATGGGGGAGTGTTGGTTTATGTGCCACAGACATGTTGTGACCTCTGGCCTAGCTGCATACTCACCGCATTGACGCAGGTGACTGATGCTGGAGGGACATCGGTGCTGACGCTGTACCTCAAGTGGTGGCAACTCGTGGGCGTTCAGAGAAGACAATCCAGAGTCGCTCGCAGAATTGAGTGTTCCCCCTACCACAGCATCTCAGAACATAAATGCTTGGTGACACTAGGATTTCTAGTGGGGTTTTTGCTTGAGAAAGAGGGGATTGTGGCCGGGTTGTTCTCTCGGCCTGGACTTGCATGTTCTTGAATATCAATGTGGGGAACAGGTCCAGGTTCTACCCTAGCCCGGCGTGGGTGAGAGCGAGGGTGGGCTCGCTGCTCGCTCGCTCGTCACCTCGCCAGCAGCTTAGGGCCCGCTTAACACCTCTGTTACTTGTTACTGAGATACTTGCGTTTTTTTTCTTCTTCGCAAAACCGCCGCTGTTCATGGCACTCTGTCTCTTGCGTGCTCGGTCCGTGCTTCCCTCGACCCTCACTCTCCCTCCTATCGGGATCCTATATCCTCAGTAAGTGCACTTCAGTGACAAATGTCGAGTGAGTCAAGCACACATATACAATACCGAGGATGAGAATGAGCCATGAGTCGGGTCATCGGCGTTCCAGCCGAGCGACATTCAAGCCGTTTAAACTGTGTGAGGTTGTGCAGTAAATGGTGGATTCGAGAAACTCCGCTGATAAGTCAAGGGGCTTGGGGAATGTTTAAACGCTTCTTTCTAAAATTCGAGCGTCATTAAAGTCGACCAAATGATATCGAAGCATCGATATGGTCCGCAACGCGTTTTTTCGACCATTCTTGACGGTGGTCGACGTTGTCAAAACTTACAGAATGGAACTTCGAAGGTCGACGCAGTTGGCCAAGATACCTTCGGCCGTACGGCGTAGAAGTGCCAAAGTCGTCGTGCGGTGGGTCATGGATGTGAGAACAGAGGTGCCCACTCGCAATCTTGAGGGACTCGTGTAACACTTCCCCCCTTTTAGTCGCGACGGCCTGGCGCGCTAGCACACGTAGGCTGGTGACGGCGAAAGTAGCCGTTAATCAGATCGTCGACATCTCGGAGGTTGTCATAGGGCTCCCAGCTGTTGTGGGCGGCGTCGTAGCCGTGCCAATTAACCAGATACTCGGCATTTTCCCGATGACGTCTATGTCCCAGGATATCTTCAATCGCGTACTCCATACCCTCGTCCACTTGTCATGGTGGCGTGGGTGCGAGGCTTATGCCGGGGAAGTTATGACTGGTATCCATGTAGTTCTTCAGTTTGGTGATATGGAAGACAGGTTAGATCGCCAGGCTGCCAGATAGACGAAGTCGAGCGACGACTGGGGTTTGCAGTTTATCGATCTCAAATGGTCCCAACCAACGAGTTCTGAGCTTCGCAAAGTCCGGTCCTCGGAATTTGATATTCATTGAACTGAGGATGACACGGTTGCAAGCGCTAGGCACGTAATCTCTGCGATGTCGGTCAGCTACCTGCTTCATAGCTCCTTGTGTATTTCGCGAGGGTCTTTCGTCTTTCCCCCAAGGTGCCTATAAAATCCCGGTAGTATGTCACCAATGGAAATGTTGCTTTGACCCTACAATCCAACCGATGTAGCTGGAATTTTGCCGTACACCACCCGGGATGGTACTTTACGCGTTGCAATGGTAGTGGCCGAGCTGTTTGCGACTTTGGCGGTTAGTGTTTTTTGTCGGGGAATTCGTGTGGTGCAATTCTGACGCTGGTCTGATCCGAATCTAGTGGTTCACGTCTTCTGTTTTGGGCGAATCTGAGTCCGAGCGTGAGCTTTCTGGTCGCCTCATGCTATGTGAGCAGGAATTTAGAGACAACCAGTTTGCGAAGGGAATAACATCATTTTGCATTAGTTTTTGTACATGAAGATGATCAGATATATGTATAGGGCTAGTCATGATCTCTCCAATGCACCAATCCGCACGCGATTCGGCCAAGCGTAGCCCGAGTTATGCTTGTCGAAGCGAAGGTCTCACCCACCACAAAAACGCCTAATGCCTCCACAGTGCGTACACGCTGTGGCGCCTTCCTTCACGTGTGAAGCGGCCTTTCCCAAGGCGCAGATCTCATTGCACATGGTGTAGGGGTCCCCTGCACCATTTTGATGCACCTCCCCCACCTTTGGGCCGAGTTTGGTGATGGGGTGTGACAAGGTTTGAAACCTGTCCGTGGACCTGCAGTCAGAATTTTGACGTCCCCGAGTGACAAAACGCACTATTGAGTTTCGGACGCCAAGCCAGGATTTTGGCAAACTCCCTCAGTAACAAACTGCACTACACAATCCGGTGGATTATCCACCGGATGCCTCGGCAGACCTTCTCGAGGAAAATCTCCAGATGGAACTCTTGTTACTCAGTCCGGTCGATTATTCAACGGAAGTCGAGTCACGGCCGGCTCCCAGAGCCGCCGCGCACACCCCAACTTTGAAGGCCCATATCTCCCTCGATGTTTTTCCAATTCAAATGAGACAACTTGCACCGGATATATCGACTTGTCAAAGTTCAGTGGCAATCATCCATTTTGGTATCCGAGCAATCCTTAAGCGGCTGAATCCAACTGCAAGGAATTTCCTCTCTTCGGTGGCTCGTCGGCACCTCCCGGCGCCGTGCTTGGGCATGCGAAGGGGCAAACTTTCAAAATTCTCCCCCTTGCACCTTCCATGTCCGCTGCTCCTACTTTCTCTCACTCGTCTTCCGTTGTGCCCTGCAGCCCATCATAGCTGGTTATCCCAAGCATGGCCATGCCTATCGCGTCCCGGTTTGCTCGTTGCGCTCTGGCCAAGCAATCCGCAAGCATTTTGTGCGTGCTGTAGTGCTGCAACACCACCTGCCCCTTCTTGACCATGTCCCGTGCGTTATGATAATGCACTTCAATGTGTTTTGTCCTCCTGTGCTGCATCGGGCTGTCGGTCAACGAGATGGAGCCCGTGATGTCCTCTTGCACCAACGTAGGCTCCTCCTGCGGAACGCACAGCTCCCAAAGCAACCTGCGGAGCCACACTGCCTCCTTGGCCGCCTCGGCCAGTGCGATGTACTCAGCTTCAACCATGGAGGTGGCGACGCAACCTTGCTTCTTGTTACACCACGAGATTGCTACACCAGTGAGGAAGAACACGTAGCCGGATGTGGACTTCCGCTTGTCCACATCCCCAGCGTAGTCTGTATCTGTGTAGCAGACCAGACGCAAGGGGTCTGCACGCCCCTTGCCGTCGAACCTCAAGCTCACGTAGCGCGTCGCTTGCAGGTAGCGGAGGATGCGCTTGACCGCCTGCCAGTGCAGTGGCCCTGAATCGGCCACGTACCTGCTCACTTAGCCCTGAGTCGCGGCCGGCTCCTTGAGCCACCGCGTACAACCCAACATTGGGCCACCGCGTATCCCCCTCGATACTTGTCCGACTCCGGTGAAACAACTTCCACTGGAATTAGTGACTTGTAAGTTTTCAGGGGCAATCATCCATTTTAGGATCCAAGCAATCCTTGAGCCTCTAGATCCAACTGCGAGGCATTTCCTCTCTCTCTGGCGGCTCGTCGGTGCCCCCCAACAATGCGCTTGGGCATGCGGAGGGACAATTTTTCAACAGTTTTCACCCCAATCAGTGTCGTGTGGCCTGCATAAAGTGCAGGAAAGTTGTTTGAGCATTTGGTTGGTTCAATTGGTTTGCCTGTCGATCCGAGGATAGAATGCCGTTGATGGCTGGATCCGACTGCCGTAGCGTGTCTTCGATTCTCGCCAAAAGTGGCTGGTGAAGCGGCTGTCTCCATTGCTGATGATGGTACGTGGCAGTCCGTGTGGCCATACAATGTGATTTAGAAACAGCCATGCAGCCCCTTCTACAGCGACGGAGGTCGTTGTCAACATGAAGTATGACATTTCAGAGAACCTATCCACCACGACGAGGATGGCGTCATACCCCTCGGGGCTGGCGGGTAGTCCCGTCACGAATTCTATTATGATGTTGGTCCACGGTTCCATGGAAAAAGGTAGGGGTTGGAGTAGACCCGGTAGCCGCGTGCGATGAGATTTTTGTCTCTGATAGGTGTCGCATGATTTGGAGAAGGCCACCACGTCTCACTTCATTTTTTCCCACCTGTAGTATTCTTCCAGCTTCTTAAGCATCTTTTCCTCGCTGAAGTACCCACTTGGACCGGTGTGGTGGCTTTCCTCCACGAGAATTCACCATAACTCCACGTATGGACAAACAACGACTTGGCGAGTGAAGCACCGTCGCAAGTAGGAGTCATCGAACCAAAACTTGGTTTTGTCACACCCACCGAACTCCTTGTAACAGTTTGCATATAGCCTTGCGATGTACGGATCTCATTCGACACGCAACGTACTAATCTCAGCCATAAGATCTGGTTGTCGACTCAGAGCATCCGCCGGATTTATTTTTCCAGGATGATACTCGATATCGTAATCAAAGTTGGACTCAAGGAACTCCATCCATCGGGTTTGTTGACGGCTTAGATTTGGCTGGGTCTTGTGATATTCCAGGGCATGATGGTCGGTGCAAACAATGCGTCACCACCATTCAAGCAGCATCGCCACGTCTTGAATGCGTGCCGGAAACCAAGCATCTATTTTTTGTGTACCGCGTAGTTGAGTTCAGGCCCACATAGTTTCATGGACACATACATGACTGATTGTTCTCCACTGCCATTGTGTTTTTGGAGAACGGCTGCAATGTTTCGATTGGACGCATCGATGGCCATGATGTAGTCCACCGTTGGATCCGCCATTTATAAAGCTGGCGTCGGGATCAGGGTGTTTCTTACAGGTCTGAACGACTCTTGTTCGTTTTCCCCCCAATTCCATTTGGTGGTTTTCCGGTCAGGATTGGAGTCAGGCGTTGACACTCTATCATAATCCTTCACAAATCTATGGTGGTAGTTATAGAAGTCCAAAACTCCTATACGTCCCAGAGATTTGTGGGCATTTGCCGATCAGCCACTGCCTCCACTTTTTTCGTCTCTATGGTGATCCGTCTGCCGTTGATGATGTGGCCCAAAAACTTGATCAAACGGCGACCAAAGTGGCACTTTGAGAGATTTCCAAAAAACTTATCTATTTGTAAAACACCAAGAACATTTGGGAGATGTCCATTGTGCTCCTCCGGGATACGGCTGTACACTAGGATGTTGACGAGGTATATGACAACAAAGTCATCGAGGTACGGGCAAAAAATACTGTCCACTGTTGTAATGAATATTGTGGGGGGGTTGGTGAGTCAAAACGGCATAATCGTGAACTCAAAGTGCTCGTATCTGGTGCGAAATGCTGTCTTCTCGTCGCCCTTCTTATATGCATGATCTGATGATAGCCGCTGCGTAGGTCAATTTTGTTGAAGTTGGTCAACAGGTTCATTTGCTCGAAGGAGGGGGTAGCGATTCTTAATGGTCAAGTCGTTAAGCTCTCAACAGTCCACGCACATCTGTATCTCTCATATTTCCTTTTTTACAAAAAGTACGGGTGCTGCATAGGGTGACGTGGAGGGCCGGATGAACCCCTTCCCGGGCATCTCATCTAGTTACTTCTCGAGCTCGGGTCTGCTTGTGGTCGCTCATCGGACAGGTCCCTTTCACCATTCGTTTGCTGCCCAGATTCAGGTCTATTTGATGGTCGATGCCGCATTGTTGCGGTAACTCTCGGGGTAGTTTTTTTGGGAAAAAACCCTTTCAAACTCCTCAACGAGGTCCGGGAGTTATCTTTGTATTGCTGCAAATTTCTTGGGTGTCGATGTTGTTGACGTAGCTTTGGCAGCTGCAACGTCTCTAGCCTCCATTGCATCCATGTGGATTAGCCACACTTGATCTCCACGTTTGAGGTATTGCCTGGCCACTTCCAAAGATGTCGGTTGGCGTTTTGTGGCTGTCGAAACATCATCTACTGCTTTTACCTCTATTGCCTCCCGTAATTGTTGCAGTGTCATAGGTCAGTCGGCCAGACGCAGATGTCATTTTCTACCATTGATGCTCGCGTTGACTGCATCACTGCTATAATCGATTTGCGGATTGTGCCAGTACAAAAAATCGCATCCGAGGATGATTTTCTGGTCGCTCATTGGGAAATTCCTCTAGACCGTTGCGTCTTGTATATCTCTGATTTGCAGTCGGAGGGATTCGCAAAGTCGATGAATCTAGAGTCACCTGTTGATAGACTTTCCTTCAAACTCCCCCCGTTCAGTTTGCAAATACAGCTTCCAAACCATGTCATTGCTGAAGAAACTATAAGAAGCTCCTCCATCCAATTCAACCTGTACCTTTCACGACTTCTCCAACCCCTCGGTTGCACTCATAGCAGTATCACCGATTGCTTATCCTCGTATCCCTCATCCAACTTTGTGATCTTAGGAACTCTTGTGAGCAGCAATGTGAGCCGCTCATATGGACGGTCGGTCAGCACCGATTCTTCTGACCGTACAAGAGCCTCGTCGTCTACTCTTGGCCTTTGCCATTTCCTCACTCCTCACTCTTCTTATGTGACTCCAACCCATTTTTGGCTTGTTCTTGCCGCTTTCAAAAGTCACGCAAGATATGACCCTATTTTTTGCAAGTCAAGCAGATCCTTGATTGTGTTGATTGACGGAGTCGATCTCCATCAGAGACGAGGTTTCAACTGACTGCAACTCTCCCCTGCCACGATAGGGATTGTGGCTTTGGGATCACCAACCATTGGATCCCTGCATGTGAGACTTGTAGTTGGCCTTGTCGTTGCGGTTGGCTGCTACAATCATTCGTGGAATGCCATCTTGGATGCCAAAAATAGCACCTACTTGATAAACATCCCGCTTTAGGCCATTGTTGTGGTAGAAACACAGTTCTTCAGAGGCAAGGACACTGTTGGTCATGATTTTATGGAAATTCCGAGTGTACTCCGCCACGCTGGATTGCTACTGTAGGCATTAAAGCATGTACCATGCATGAGAATTTTCGTTCAGCTTCCCAAAGTGAGCAAGGGCAGCACGCGCGAAGTCACTCCATGTTTCCTGTGGCACGAGAGAGTCGTGCCACGTCGGATTGATCCGCTCAAGATGCAGTACGCATGTGGTCAACAACGTGAGAGCGGTCACGAGAGCCATCGATACAACTTCGTCGATCTTCTGTTGCCATTTCATAGTCTTTAGATCGGACCACCAACTCGAAACCGTACCACGCAAAAGCGAGGCTATGATGTCTATTTTGTTTTTGTTCTTGTTGACCCCAGCGGCGGTGATGTACACCTCCAAACTTGTTAGCCACATCTTGATCGTCGGTCCCTTTGAATTTGCATGATAGAACGGCTTAAGAAGTGCTGGTTGAACATGGGGTTCACTCAAGAGTTGCAAATGTCTCTCCGTGACCACTGCTTCATGCGCACAAGAAACTCGAAGCTCCTCCATTGTCCTGTTGAGTTGCTGGAGCAGATGGGTGTTGAGGCTCTCGAGTCTCGAAGATTTCTGGTATAGATATTTGTTGATTCATACTTGTCATCTGGTGCCTTCCAATGCGCTAGGCGTCGTCCCAATGGGCTGCTGCGTTGGCAAAGGGTTTGCCGAGCCCGAGGGGTCCGTTACTGGATTGGCCATCTTGTTCGTCAATATTGCACCATTCGCCATGAGAGTTGTCACTGCTGCCTGGTTAGCTTGGAGAGCATCATTGTTTGCGTGCTACCACTCATTGGGGACTGTTGCGTGTCATCGGGTGTGCTCGCTCTGTTCACCATTGTCGTCGTGAGGTTTGTGATTTATCTGAGCGTTGGAGATGCACCAAGAACTTCTACAAATCCGTCGTCAATAGTTAATGCGCTCTGATACCAAGTGTTACGCCGAGCAGAACATAGTTGGTTCATAAGGACGAGGTGCAGGATAAAAGAGGATTTGGGCGTTTGGGATTAATGGGGAATCTGTGTTAAGTAGTAAGTGTTATTCAATGACACATGTCAGGTGAGTCAAGCACATAAATACAACGTCGAGAATGAGAGTTAGACATTATTTGGGCCATCGGCATTCAGGCCGAGCAACGGGTGCATTGTTGTGCCGTGAGTGGTGGACTAGAGAAGCTCCACCGAGAAGTCGGGGGGCTTTGAGGATATCTTGACGCTTCTTTATAAAATTCGAGCATCATCGAGAAGTAGACCACAATACATCGAAGCATTGGTATGGCTCACGACACTTCTGTTCGACCGTTGTGGAAGGTGGTCGAAGTTGTCAGAAACTTCTGGAACAGGACACCGGAGGTCGGGACAGTTGGCCAAAATCCCATCGGCCAAACGGCGTAAAATCCCCAAAGTTGTCGCAAGTTGGGCCATGAATGTAAGAGCATAGATGCCCACTCGTGACTTTGAGGGACTTGTGTACGTCAGGGACGTAACAATTACAACTAGCTAACAACAACCCTTTTATGTACAACATAATATGTGTATAAGCTAAACTAAAGCCGTTATATCTTATGTTTTGAATGCACATCCACGATTGAATCTCTGTGACTTTAAGTTTTTTTCTACAGACGGTCGGCTTATCTGTCTTCGCTTTTTTATTTGGACCAAAATGGTTTTATGCCCCCACATTAAACAACATTTTTACGAGATGCTCCCAATTGCAAGAGAAGAGAGGAAACATCAATTCTCTTCATGTGTCGCCATTGAAGACCAGCCAGCCTGGACGACTATGGGACCAGTCATGAACACGACGTGTGTACATACCATGGACATCTTCCACGAGGGAGTGAAGCTCACCAACTGGCTGAACCATTTGGAGCATGTCCTGCACATGCACAAGTCTGCACTCCATCAGTGGGATAGCCTTGTCCTAACATAACTTGAGGACAAGCTCTTCACTTATGTTGTCAGGGAGTGGCAGGTGTAGATAGCAGTGGGAGTCGTTCTGTGCCATCATGCACAAGAAGTGCACGCAGCGGAGAGAGGTACACCGGGCCTTCAACAAGCTCAAAGACTTCATGCAACTAGTTAGCTTGCATGACTCCTATTTGAACAAGTTCACCATGCACGTGGAGACTAAAACCTTTTGTCAAGAGCAATGGGACCTAGACGTTCAAGTATCTAGCGTTTTTGTTCTTGAAGCTCTTCTGTTGGTATCTTATCCATAAACAATTGATTTACAAGACCAACAACACCGCAACGAGCCAAGGTTGAACGATTTTAAGATCGTTGTGGTACTATGTGACTAAATTTTATGTGAAGAAGCTGAAATAATTGTGAAACGCATGACCAAGTATGTGTAATCATCCATGTCGTGATGCGTGTTTGTATGGTGGCACAACTGGAGAGACAGTTGGAGAGAATGGCGGGGTCAAGGAAAAGGAGCTTGCAAACCTCCAAGTCAAGACATTTTTCACATGGAAGGTTCCAAACAAGAAGAGTACTTACGATGATGGTGAGCTACAAATAGTACGTGAGTGTTGCAACACGGCCTTCTGTGAGGGGATGTATAACCACTACGTGGAGCCCGGCCATTCTAGGGCTCGCCATTCCAAAGCTGTTGGTGGCACACCATGGCCCATGTCACTTGCTGCATTCACAGTACCACGTTGTGGTGGTGCATTGGATGGCCACAAACAGGGCTGTGGGCAGGGCCATGACCATAGCAATGGCCTTAGTAGTGGAAACGGAGAGGGTTGTGGCGCAATGTTTTTCTTTTCCTCGAGTGATGTACATTGAGGCCACAAAAGAGGAAAGGCGGGTCGTGATTGTGGGTTTATTCTTAATGACAAGGATGTGAACAAGTTTGAGTTCTTTACGAGTTCCAAATGCTTCTCTTATTCAACAGCATTCCATGATTCCTGGCCACCTTTGTCCACCAAAATTGCTTCTTCAAACAGAACACATCATTGAACATACGTATCTGTGGCAGCATTGATCTCCATGTAAGAATTTTGTGATGCCATTATAAAAACAAGCACCATAAATGTGACGTCAGTAATCACATTTGAAGTGTCTTTTTATGCATATTCAATGCAACCAAGTTCAAGGACTCAAAGTTACTCGTGAAATTCACCCAAACTCACAAGATGATGATGCAATGGGGTGGCTAATAAGAGGTGCAGTGTCCAATGTTGTATTTACTACAAACTGTGATATTTTTCATTGAGCCCTTTCACTCAAGTGAGGGAGGCAACATAATGTCATGGTTCAAGAGACACCTAGCAAATGTACTGGTGACTGTGCTAGCTGGCACGGAAGAAAACAAGTCCTTTTTCATCTTAGGATTAACCAGATAGGCGGGCCTCAAACATGAGCCATCCGACGCTAATATTTTCACCAGTGAAAGTCACACAACTCCTGTCGTTGTCATTGGTGTATAATGAATTCATAGTCAAGGATACAAGTAGAGTGTTCTATTGAAGTTTCTCAACTTGCTTCACCCTTTCAATGTAATTATAGGCGACCCTTGGCTCCGAGAACACAAGGCTCTATCGTGTTTTCTGAATCACAACGGCTCACTCTCCGGAAGGGACAGTGTCACATTACACTCATTCCATGTACAAAATCATCAATGACATTGCACAAAGTCCAACCCAGCTTTCGAGTGATGCAAGTTAAGAGACGTGTCCAACACAATTGTCGATTTTTATTGAACAGGCCAAAAAAAGGCATAGAATGAATTACAGGAGGAAATACCACAGTTCATTTTTTTAGTGATGCTACCAGGTCTATTGTAATGACCACTGGTTGGGCTTCCACCTGTACGACCCATGGGCCAAACAATTTTTCTATGATTGGAGGTGACTCTTGTATCCCCTTAGTATGGGAATATAGGTAAGCAATCAAAGGCCAAATGACATCATAACTTGTGAAAGGATGAAGTGAGCTAAGTAGATTGTCATGCAGTACACTGATTACTTCCGTCAACATGACAGACGGTGTTTTGCACACATGCGTGGATGCCTGGGCAATGAACCAAAAAAACTACCCCTACCACAGATTGTTGGCCTCTTTCATTTAATCAAGGAAGCAAAATTCACTCTTGTCCTCATTCATCCCAAGCTTACCGTCAAAAGTTTCTCCCAAAATGGCATTCCAAACGCACATGGGACACTATCATTTATGGCTTTGTTGCTTTGGGCTGGCAAAGACCTCGGCAACTTTCTAAGGAGAAATCAACCAAAGGTTAACCAGTGAACACAGCCATTTTTCTCGGTTTACTTGAGCAACATCCTGGTGTTCTCTCAGTTAAAGGAAGAGTATGTTGAAGTATGTGCAATGTCCTTGCAATCTCCGGAAGGAAACGACCCATGTGAAAGCAAGCAAATACATGTTCATCTAAGACGTGCTTGAACACCACATACATATCGCTGAGAAGGACAAGATTCACATCATGTAACGAATCCAATCCAAAGTAGACTTTACACACCCAGGGAATGTATTAAAAGCTGAGCTTTCCTTGCCATTATAAAGTATTTTGACTATGTTTACCCTATACCCACGTTTTTCAACTAATTCATAGAATACCAATTTTAGGTAGCAAATGAATACATGGGCCAATCATGTACAAAAAAATTGGTGACATGTAGGAAATTCAAAAAACATTGCACAGGGGCCACTGTTAGAAGGTAACACGTCAGATGTCTACTATGGAGAACGTAAGTACTAAAGAATCTTCATACCCCGCATACCCACTATGAAACTTTGCCAAAAGATGACAAGGAGATCAAAACAAAACCGCAGTCAGGGTCAGGTGATATGTCTGTTTTTTTTCACATTTATTCTTTCATGAAGAAACACGTGACAAGAATAGGAAACAACCTTTATGCTTAAGATACAATAAATTCTTTGTTTTTTCCCTTTATCATCCTCTCTCTCTCTCTCTCTCTCTCTCTCTCTCTATGTGTGTGTGTGTGTGTGTATGTGTGTGTGTGTGTGTGTGTGTGTGTGTGTG
>SZWC01017679.1:9922-34941 GCA_023375785.1 Penium margaritaceum | reverse complement strand
GGGGGGGGGGGGGGAGGTTGGTCCCAAGTCATTATGCGCACAATGGTTGTGTGCACAACAAAGAGTGGCAATTCCTCCAGACTTTTTTTCCGCCAGGAAGTATTAAAAAATGTGTGATACATATTGTCTCGTGTTAAGCGAGCTCGGGGACCAATAATCACCATGTTTTCTCTGATTTTCTTATGCATCCCACATATGACGCCCGTTCTCTATATCTGCGTGAAAAAAACATTCAACACAACAAACTATAGAAACGTTTTAGGATTTCCAACCGTACATGTGCATGGTCGCAAAATTTTTTATCTTGATGTCTTTAAACAAATACAACAGATAGGAGAAAATAGAACACATCCTCTCACACTTTCAAAATGGAGATAACAGCCATTTATGTCATGAGTCTATTCAAAACTACTCGCACGTAACTTTGTATCTTTCTAAAAAACTTATGTCATACATTGTACAATTGCTCGATCAAACGGCCCTCGGCTAGCCTTTCCCGTTCGATTAACAAAATATAGACAAATCCACTTTCATTCAATGGCCCAGGGCTAGAAACAAATCGGGGATGGCCTCGTTGGCCTTGCGTCTGTTCTTCTGACTTGTGATGCACAGTGCAATTGGCCACGTGAATCAGTGTGAAATACACAATTCGTTGCATGGTGTGCACAGTGGTGGAGCTGGAGAACTGTTTTTCTTGTTTGCATAGCAAACGAGTGGAAGAGTACTCAAATGGGTCAGTTAGCTCAAGGCTGGTAGGCTTATTCGAGGATTTCTTTGCTGGTTTGCGTTAAAAATGAGCATATTGCATGACCATGGACAGCCACAATCACAGGATTGTGACGTACACGGAAGACTGACAGAAAAATGTCCGACGACAAAAACAAAAACTAGTAATCTAGACATAAATTATATCCCCACCGTTGTGTAGACCATAAAGGCGACCATGTGTTAGAAAAAGAAGAAATGTTTGAAATTTGGTTACATTAACAACAATGAATGTAGAAAGCAATGTGTTTCCACGTTTTCAAATAATGCGTATTGGACCAACGTATCGTGAATTCATTCCCAAAAGTGGACGTAGTATGCATGATCTGGTGCGCTTCAAGAAAAGTGGGCACAATAAGCATTTGTTGTGTAAAGCGAGTACCGAGTGATTTTTTTGTGACACATGACTACGATACAAAGAAGAGGTCCAATAGGGGGTAAAGATAAATTAGGACGGAGAGTATTTATGGAGGTTTATGCAAGGGTGTTAGACTCCAATAGCGCCTCTGGCTAGGCTCACTCAATAAGACGCATATTGGGCATGCACACCGCACTACGAGGTCAACTTCTCAAATTTAGTCACATTGTTTTTGAAGCTCCCGTCTCGGCAGTTCTACATCCATATCCCATCTAGTTTATGATACACTTTTGTAACCAAAGGCCTCCTATACTCCAAAATGAATCTCCATACCATAAATTCTACGAGAGTGCATCCGCATGAAATATGTAGTCCGTCTTCCACACACGAGCTACATCCAAAATGCAGTCTTAGTGGTAGTTGATCTCTCAGCAATGACGATATATTTCATCCCTACTACCAAATATGTGAACACGTAAGAGATGCATTTCCCCCCCACGATAATCTTGCAAGGCATTGCGTGTAAGCCGGACAGTGCCCATGGCACTGATAACGGCTTGAGACTTCCTTGAAGGTAATATATGACCATATATCTGGAATCTACAGGAAAAAATATGCAAGATTGACCCAAGAACGGGGTCGATCCATCAAGAATTGAGGAAGTTACGCCCGGCCAAAGGTTGGACAAGCCGAGGGGAAAACAGGTGACGGGAATTCATCCCCAAGGACCAACGCTCGACCCTCGGAAGACCCAACAAGGCCAAAGCGCCCCTTGGGTCCCAGTTAGTCAATGAACCAAGGATCATTGAGGACCAAAGGCACTTTGGAATGGTGCCCCGATGTGTTATTGCCAGAAAGGGCGCTTCGGGCGGCCGTCACCGCCGCTAGTGGTGCTGTCAGCGGCAGATTGCCGTGGTTCACGGAAACGGCCATATCTCGGCCGTTCCTCCACGGAATGATGCAATTCTTGGTATGTTGGAAAGTTGGGACGATGAGCTACGTGATGCTAAGGAAATAACACTCATCCTAGGCCTTTACGGAGCCGCGCATGGCTCGGCGACCTCGGGCTGCCTAGTGTGTATCAACATGTACATATAGACTTGTATGTTGACACTTGAATAACAAGTATAGTTTACTCCCACTGTGCCACACGTGTTCCTGTGCTCCCCCAAGACGACCCTACACTTTTGCAACCCCGGGAAGGTGTGCACCAGCTTCCTTTCGGTCGCCGTTGCCGCCGGTTAGTGCCTACACCATCCGGTCGAGGCTAGCACACCACGCCCGGTTCACACTTGGTATCAGAGCCACCCTTGGCTCTGGGGCACAATCATCTACGTGGCAACCTCTCCTGGTCAGCGTAGACCAGCATGCATCTCGTCTCTTTGGCGGATCCATGCCCAAGGCCAACCACGCACTCCGGTGACAAGGCGGTAACCGGAGGACTCGTTGAGGAAGAAGTTATACCGGACGTAGAGATGACTTCATCCGGCACGTTCTCGATGGCCACGGCGTTTGACGCGCAAGGCAAATTAACAACAGCCGCGTCATTGCAGAAGCTGCTCGCCGACATGCACTCCAAGATGGACCTGTTGGAGAAGCAAAACGCGTACCTCAATCAAAAGCTCGCGAAGCGTCCAGTGACAGCACCAGTGGCAGTTACCACCACAAACATACCTGAAATGGGTGTCCTGAGCCCACTCAAGCTGGAGCCGTTCGACCCATCGAAGAAGGATGGGCCAGCTCCGTACGCTTGGATACTCAGACTGGAATTGTACTTCACCGCCATCGGTGTGAATGCCTCAAGGTACAAGGCGCACCGCGACTATGCAGTGACCCTGTTGAGAGGGGCATCTTTGGATTGGTGGGCCGATGTGATGCGGTCCAATCCACACGGCAGTGGAGCAGCAATGGTCGCCTGCATTGCGGCTGCAACCAGAATCTCAACCCCATCGACTCCAACGTGCAGCAGTGGCGAACCTGCCCTAAAATGGCCGACCTCGTGGAAGGAGTTCACGGAGTCGTTCATCAAGCGCTTCATCATGGGTGACGTGAGGAACAACGCGCGTGCCAAGCTGCGTAGGCTTCGCCAAATTGGCGGCGTCGCCGACTACACCCGCAGGTTTTGTGAGATCCTCGCCAACTGTGGCTTTGACTTGCATGAATTGTGCTTCCACTATAGTAATAGCCTCAAGAACGACGCTCGCGCTCTGACGGTGATGCACGACCTCAACGACGACCTGTTGGCAATGATCGCAACAGCTGAACGGTATGACTCGCGCGTGCAACAGGCTCATGCCAACAGCCAAAAACTCTTTTGGTGGTGGTTATGGCAAGCGGGCCGAGAGCAACGACACACCCATGGAGATCGGAGTGTTGCAACAGCGCAAGTGCTACAACTGTGACAAGCCTGGCCACATTGCGCGTGACTGTTGGAGTCCAAAGAAGGGCGACGGCAAGGGTAAGCGGCAAGAGAAGGGGAAGCAAGCCACAAAGGAAGCAGAGAAAGCAACAAAGGAGTCGGGAAACGAGGAGAGCCGGGAGTGAATGGCGTTACTCCTGGCTCCTCTCAACCCAAACCGCCAGTTGACCGCCCACCCGAACGCCTTGCGGCATTTAAGGGGGTTTTCGAGGTCAAGGCATGGGACGCGGGGTATGAGGAGGAGCAACCCGCACTTCTCTTGGAGGCGCGAGTGAAAGGCGTCAAGGAGAAGGTGGGTCGTCTGTTGGATTGTGGCGCGAGCCACAGTTTTGTGAGCATGGAGTGTGCTCGAAAATGGGGCCTTGTGCTCACGAGCATGAAGCGGACCGCTAACCAAGTAGAAAGCATGATTGAAGTGGGGTACCTGGCCCGTCCCCTCTCCATTCGCGTGGGGAAGCTTCGCATAACGACCGTATACCTGGTGTTCCCGATGAAGGATTACGATGTGATCCTCGGTCGTGACTTCCTCCACAAGTACAACCCCGTTGTCAAGTTGGAGGCGGGCACCGTCTCAGTCAAGCTCGGAGACAAGGAGTATCCCCTGCCTACGTGGTTCGAGGAAGAGGCTGCGGAGGAGGAGACTTGCAAGGAGGAAGCGCCGCAGTAGTCGGTGCCTCGCAAAGAGGAATCAACGCCCATGATGTTGAACTTGGTGTAACTCAAGCGCGCGATTCAAGAATAGGAGCAGATTTTTTGGGCGTTCGTGCGAGACGTGGAGGACGATTTTGACAAACCAGAGGACGTGGCGCCTGCTATGGTGCATGCAATAACTCGTAAGCAGCCCGGGGCCCAAGGCAAGTTTGCCGCGGTGCCCGAGGGGCTTTGGAAGGTGTTTACGGAGTTCGAGGACGTGTTCCCCGACACCCTCCCGGCGGGTCTACCACCAAAGCGGGACGTGGACCATCGCATCGACCTCAAGCCTGGAGTGCGCCCGCCTGTTCCTGCAACGTACCGCATGAGCGACGCATAGCTACAGGAGCCCAAGATGCAGCTGGCCGAGATGAAGGAGCAGGGTTCCATCCGTCCATCCTCATCTTCTTACGCTACACTTGTCTTATTTGTGCAGAAAAAGACGGGGGAGATGCGTATGTGTGTGGACTACCGGGCTTTGAACAAGTTGACCATCAAGAACCGGTACCCGCTTCCATGAGCCGAGGAGCTTTTTGATCAGCTCCGTGCGGCTTGCTTCTTCACAAAGATTGGCTTCCGTTCCGGCTACCACCAGATCCACATCGCAGCAGATGATGCGGAGAAGACGGCCTTTCACACCCGCTATGGTAACTACGAGATCCTCGTGATGCCTTTCGGGTTGACCAATGGGACGGCCACCTTCATGGCGGTCATGAACAATATCTTCAGGCCGTAATTGGATGACTTCGTGGTGGTTTACCTCGACAACATCTTGGTGTTTAGCAAGATGGTGGAGGAGCATGAGGAGCATGTGAAGAGGGTCCTCAAAATTTTGAGGAAGGAGAAGTTTTCTTCAAAGCTCTCTAAGTGCGAGTTTGCGGTGGGAAAAGCTGAATTCCTTGGACACATAATTGGCAATGGACAGATTGCCATGGACCCGCGCAAGGTATCGGCAGTGCAAGAGTGGCCAAAGTTGCATAATGTGCACAACGTGCATGTGTTCCTTGGTTTCTGCAACTACTACCGCAGGTTTATCCTCGGCTATGTGGGAGTGTCAGTGCCACTCTCTAATCTCACTCGCAAGGGTCGCAAGTGGAGTTGGGGAGTTAGTGAACAAGAAGCCTTTGAGAATCTCAAAAGGGCTCTGACCTCCGCATCGGCCTTGCACTTGGCCGACAGCGGCCGTGAGTTTGAAATGGCGATGGATGCAGCGGACGTGGCCATTGGTGGAATCCTTTTGTAGAACTTTGGTAACGGGTCGCAGCCGGTCGCCTACTACTCGCGCAAGTTGCGCGAGGTGGAGCTGAACTATGCCACCCATGACAAGGAGATGCTCGTCGTGGTCACAGCCTTCAAGAATTGGCAGTGCTACCTCGAGGCACGGAATTGCACGGTCTACACCGACCACCACGTGTTGAAGTACTTCAAAACGCAGCCAAACCTGAGTTGGCGGCAAGTGCGTTGGGTGGAGTACCTCGAGTCGCACTTCGACTATGAGAGCGTGTACCGGCCGGGTTGCATCAACCCAGCCAACACACTCTCACGGTGACCGGACCTGATGATTCGGGTCGCGTCTCTCACCATCCACAATGATGCTTTCCGTGTGAAGCTCTTCACAGAGGGATACGAGGCGCATGGGGAGTATGACGCTCGGAGATTTTTCTTTGAGGTGCCGTATTGGCAACGGCGCGGCACAAAGCAGGTGGTGGTTCCTGCGGTGCCGGCGCTTCGGCAACTGATTTTGGAGGAGTGCCATGACAATGGCCCGAGCGGTCATTTCTCCACCAATAAGACATTGAAGACGGTGGCTCGCTTCTTTTGGTAGCCCACCATGTCATCGGAGGTGGCTGAATTCTGCCGGCGTTGTGACTTGTGCCAAGGCCACAAAGCGCGGAGGACGAAGACCCCGGGTCTCCTCCAACCCTTGCCCATCCCCGAACAGCCGTGGCAAGACATCTCCATGGATTTCATCACGGGTTTGCCCACGATAGCAGCAGGCCACAATGCGGTGTTTGTGGTGGTGGATCCCTTCAACAAGATGTCGCACTTCATTGCAACGCGTGATACGGTGAGGGCGGAAGGCACAGCTTGGCTATTCCTCGAGCACGTGGTGCGTCTCCATGGCGTGCCGCGGTCCATTGTGAGCGACCGTGACCCGCGCTTCACGAGCAAGTTCTGGCGAGAACTCATGGAATGGTACGGCAGTAAGGTGCAGCTGTCGACCAGTTTTCATCCCCAAACTGACGAGAAAACAGAGTGGAAGAAGCAGACGCTGGAGCAGCTCCTCCATACAGTGGGTGACCCAGACGAGGCGGCGTGGGACCAACGGTTGCCGGTTGCTGAACTGGCGCACAACTTTGCCATGTCTGCCTCCACCGACAAGGCACCATTTGAGGTGGTGAACGGGATGGTGCCCGCAACACCCCTCAGTTTGCACGTCGCAAGCACCTGCCCGCGGTGGAGTCTACCGCCCGTGACTTCATGCAGATTTGGGCGGCGACGCGGCATGCATTGGGAAAGGTGCAAGCGCAAGAGAAACTGCAAGCGGACCGCCGATGCGCAGACACAACGCTCAAGGTTGGTGACCGCGTGCTTCTCAACAGCGTGAATGTCAAGCTTCGCGGGGTCCGGTCGGACAAGTTGAAACCCCGGTGGCTTGGTCCGTTCGAGGTGCTCGAAATGCAGACACCCGTGGTGGCACGGTTGGCTCTGTTGCCTTCCATGCCAATCCACAATGTGTTCCACATCTCCAAGCTCAAGCTCTACCATGATCCAGCCGAGCATTTTCCTGGCCGCAGTTCGGAGCCTCCTCCTCCGGTGGTGATCGAGGGCGAGCAAGAGTTTGAAGTGGAGGCCATCCTTGACCACCATCGCCGTGGCCGTGTATGGGAGTACCTGGTCAAGTGGAAGGGCTACGATGCGGCCCACAACTCATGGGAGCCTGCCCGCAACTTCAACGTTGGCGGGGTGAATGCCATCCTCCAGGAGTATCAAGAGCGAACCGGGACGGCTCGCTCCTAAAGGGGGGGGTAGTGTAAGCCGGACAGTGCCAATGGCGCTGATCACGGCTTGAGACTTCCTTGAAGGTAAGATATGACCATATATTTGGAATCTACAGGAAAAACCATGCAAGATCGACCCAAGAACGGGGTCGATCCATCAAGAATTGAGGAAGTTACGCCCGGCCAAAGGTTGGACCAGCCGAGGGGAAAACAGGTGACGGTAATTCATTCCCAAGGACCAACGCTCGACCCTCGGAAGACCCAACAAGGCCAAAGCGCCCCTTAGGGCCCAGTTAGTCAATGAATCAAGGATCATTGAAGACCAACTGTGCTTCAGAATGGCGCCCCGATGTGTTATTGCCAGAAAGGGCGCTTCGGGCGGCCGTCACCGCCGCTAGTGGTGCTGCCAGTGGCAGATTGCCGTGGTTCACCGAAACGGCCATATCTCGGCCGTTCCTCCATGGAATGATGCAATTCTTAGTGCGTTGGAAAGCTGAGAAGATGAACTACGTGATGCTAAGGCAATAACACTCATCCTAGGCCTGTACGAAGCCACGCACGGCTCGGCGACCTCGGGTCGCCTAGGATGTGTCAACATGTACATATAGACTTGTATGTTGACACTTGAATAACAAGTATAGTTTACTCCCACTATGCCACACGTGTTCCTGAGCTCCTCCAAGACGACCCTACGCTTTTGCAACCCCGGGAGGGTGTGCACCGGCCTCCCTTCGGTCACTGTTGCCGCCTGTTGGTGCTTACACCATCCGGTTGAGGCTAGCACACCGCGTCCGGTTCACATTGCGACTTGCAGTCGCACATTCTCTCCAACCAAGAAAGCTTTGTCAGTAACATTGATCAAAAGATAAACGCTTACTTTGTAGTAACAATTGTAATTCTCAAACATTGACAACGTTCCATATTCAAACCGATAGAAAAATAGAACGCATGAATCACACCATACGGTAGATTCTCCACATGTACACGGATCCTACTATACATGACTGGGACAAATCCATAACATTTCAAATTTCACAGTGATTTTTTTGGTTAACAAGTCCACACAATTCACATCATTCGTGTTGCACAATGTGTGGCATCAAGTGGTGATGTTTTCATTGGTGGTGTTTTCTGTATGGTGATTTTTTCCTTGCCGCATGGACTATTTCATACATGAGGTTAAGGGCCACCTTCAAGTGGCTCAGCAATGAAAAGGATGGTTGTTTATGCATGTTTATATACTACTGGGACAAACTAAACTTACAGTAGTAAATTGATTCTTCTTTTGTCGGATTGGGACCTTTCTTATTAAAACGAGAGAGCGAACGTCTTGTCCTCCTTGGATTTGTATAAGGGACACCACAGAGTCCAATTATCAAATTCATTCAAAGACAACTGGTCCAACGCTGCTAATGACCAGTATTTGAAGCCGCATCACTTTGACACAGCTTGCATGACGTAGCAGGTTGCATGCGAATGAAAGTTCTAACGTAGAAACTTAGATTCTACATCATGATGCAACCATGTGACCAGAGGCGTACAACTCATAGTCATCTTTATAAGTGATTTTCTAGTATTTCATATCTCTTTACATGAAGCACAAATGTATTGAATTGGTGTGCACCAATAGAATTTGATGGAAAACTTTTCCATCGAACTAAATCAACCAAAAAGGTTGAAAATGGGATAACAATATCGCTAGGGTATTGGACTTGAGTTTTGTACCTTTGGCTGACAAATTTCTTAGCAACTGTCTACGGAGAAATAAAAAGATTATTCATCAAACAATTGATTGGGTTCGTCTTAGTTTACGTGGATGACATCCTGGTGTTGAACAAAATAAAGGAGCACATAGAATAATTGCAAACGATCCTCACCTTCCTCTGGGATCAAATGTTGTACTTTAAAATGAGAGAGTACAAGTTTGCACGAGACGATCTTGAATATATTGGGCATATCATCAACAAGGACACCATGTTGACCTTGAAAAAACAAGCCATGTCCAGAGAACATCGGGCAAATTTGGTACTTTCCCGGCCTTGAAAACTACTCATGGCGGTTCTTGCAAGGTTTTCAAAATCTGGTAGTCACTCTAAGCAGGCTCTAGTAAAATGACACACTCTGGGAATGGACATGTGACTTTAAGAATGCCGGCCCTTTTTGGCAAGCACCTAAAAGGATAGCCCACTGCAGCGACTCTTCAGAAAGGATGTGAATGGCATAATTTCTCATCATTATGTTTGAAGAATCTCAGAATGTGTAAAAGTACGGGTTGGCGGATCGCACAAGAATGTGGTGGCATGGGTGAAAAGTAGTAATGACAGACTTGGGAGGTCTTCCAGCAAACACCACCACTTGGTTCCATGATCCACCAATCCCAGGGCATGTGGGACCATAAAAGACGGGTTAAGAACTATTTGACTACTTGTTTTTGTCAAGATGGAATGTCGGTAGCTGTAAGTATTGCATGACACACAACCCATGTCTCCAAAACAAGGCTAGAAACAAAATTAATACAGTACCCTTAGTTACTGCCTATTCCAAGATTTTCACCAATGCGTGTGAGCATAGACTTTACAACTGCTCTTATGGCCGTGTAACAAGGCCATACTGCAATCTTATGGGTTGTAAGTTTCATGGACAAGATGACAAATTCCGTATCTGTAACCACATGTAAAAAGAAGAGACTCCTCGTCTCTTCTTGAAGGGTATTGTGAAGTACCACGGCCTGTGTTGTGTTTTATCCAACCAAGAGAAAACTTGGTAGTAACTTTTTTCCAAGAATGAATAAGTACATCTAGATCCAGACCTGAATGACGACAGCATTCCGCTCATATACAAATGGATAAACAGATAACAAGAATCACACTATGGAACAAGTGTTGCGTATGTTTGTAGACCCCGTCATGGATGATCGGGACAGGCTTTTAGTACCGGTAGTGTTTGCAATGAACAACTTAGTGAACAAATCCACAAATTTCACACCATTTCTGTTAAGCAATGGTTGGCATCAAATAATGCCTTCTTCATTGATGAAGAGCAAGAGGAAACATGGATAAGCTTTATCTGTGTCAGGCTTTGTGAAGTGCATGTACTCCTTACTATAGGAGACAAAGGGCATCCTCAAATGGCGTGGAAAAAATGAAATACTTATGCCAAAGAATTGTATAGCAAACTCTTCTTTGGCGTGGGTGACAAGGTGCTTGGAGAAAAAACAAAATGGGTGAAGTCACCTAGGATGCAAAGATACTTACTTAAGTGGATTGGACTAGTTTCCCATCATTGTACGGGATCGAGTCAATGAAACACCGGTTATTGCTCCTGTTGAGTATTACCATACATGAAATTTTCTCACGCTATCTTGTTAGCTTTGTATAGAGCAGTGGGACTGGTTTACTCACCACAAGAAATCCTTATCTTAGCCGAGAAATACGAGGTCAGCTATCCACTCTAGCACCAAGACTGGACACTCTGGTTGCTGGTTGTTATGGAGTATTTTCTGTATTGGGTCGGTTGTCAACCTGAGCACAACTCATGGGAGCCCAAGTATTGTTTTCCCACTGAAAATTTTTATGCATATTAGAGTGAGATGAAATCTTGTGTGAATGGGCACATTGCAAGACTCACCACCTTAATGCGTAAGAAGTGGACACAATACTATTATAAAAAAACAACATTCATACTAGGCATCATTCATAGACAGACATAATTGGAGGTTTTAGACACCCAACTTGGCTAATTCAAATTTGTTCCATCTTAAATGGGGGGATTCACTAGCCATGCAGACATACGGGCAACATCTTACATCAGGACATTAAAGTACGTGTTCCCATCTTAGATGGTGACTGAAACACATCAAAATTGTTTTAAAATGTTTGCCCTTTACTAGTCTATTATCTGATAAAATTCACAATAAGTGGGGAGGAATGTAGCAAGAGGGCCAGTTTATCCTTCTCCTCTTGCAAAAGTAAGGAGCTGGCTGGCAGCCATCCCTCGCCATAGTTAGAGCTAGGAAATGGCCAATAGCTCAGTGGCTGTCGGCCAACTGGCGATCGGTCGGCAGGGTGCACAGTCGATCAGGTGACTGGCCACCCATGAGGTAGTGTGTCGATGCAAGGACCTTGACAGAGCATGAGTTGAGTGTGGTTGCACCAGTGGCCACCGAGATTGATGATAGTGGTGTTGAAGACCAGTCAGCCTTGAAAAATCTGGGTTCAGTTATGAACATGTCATTTCTACACAGCAAGGAAAAATTCCATGGGGGACTGAACCACACCAACTGGGAAAACTGTATGGAGCATATCCCATAAGTCCAAAAGTCTCCACTCAGATAGTGGGATAACCTTGTCATGACACAACTTGAAGAGAAGCTCTTCAAGTATGTGGTCAGGGAGTGGGAAGTGTAGCAGCCCAACTAAGAGTGGCGGCCCATGCTGTGAAAGATATTCTACGCTATCATGCGTAAGAAGTGCATACAGCACAAAAATGTACATAGGGACTTTAACAGCTGAAGGATTTTTTACAGCTAGGTAGCTTGCATGAGTCATACTTGAATGAGTTCACCATGCATGTGGAGGAGGCTAAAAGATTTATTGAGAGATGTGACTTTAACATCGAAGTATCCAAAGTACTTGCTCCTCTAGCTCTTCTATGACATTATTACTCATAAAGAGCTTAAGGAAAAGGCCACCATCACCGTAACGAGCCAAGCTTGGATGGGTTTAGGAGCATTCTGGTAGTACATGAATAAAACACATTTGAAAAACTCAGAGCACTTCTTAGATGCATGACAGAATACACATGAGCAGCCATGTGGCGATGCATGCTTGGATGCATGACAGGGCCAAGAAGAAGCAGCTTGCGGGCCTCCATGTCAGGAAACTTGGCACACATAATGCTCCAAACAAGAAGCATAGTTGCAAAAACATTAAAACTTAAACATCACATGAGCTTTGCAACATGGCCGTCTGTGAGAGGCTATATGGCCACTGTGTGGACAAGGCCATTTAAGTACTTGTAAGCCGTTGATTTAAAGCATCCAATGTCTCTTGCTTATCTACATAACCAGCTACAAGACAGTACACAAACACTTTGGTGTACTTCAACCTCGCCACAACGGGACCCCAATTGGATCCCCCTCCCCCTTGCAAAACCCTTTATTACATTGGGGAAGAGTATTGGGGAGTGTATTGGGAGAATTTTTTTTTATTGGAATTGTGTAGTGGCAGTTCCGCACCTCCCTCTGAACACTCTATTTTAAAAAACAAGGCTCCCCTAGCTACACTCTCTAATGCACCACCCTAATACACTTTCAGTTGCTGCAGAGGGTGGTCTGGATACAAAGACCTCCCCCCCTCTCAAAGTGGGCGAGTTTATTGCGGGAGTGTAGCTGGGAGTGTATCTGGTAGAAAGGAAAGAAATAGATTTGTGTCCATCTACATTAAGTACTTATAAGCTGTTGATTTCAAGCATCTGACGTCTCTTGCTTTGCCCACATAACCACATACAAGAATGTACACAAACATTTTAGGGTACTTCGACCCCACCACAATGGGACCCCAAGTAGATCCCGCCTCCCCCTGTAAAACCATCTAGTGTACTGGGGCAGACTAAAATGGAGTGTATTAGGGACCATTTTTTTTTTAACTTGTGTAATGGCATGTCCGCACCTCCATCCGAATGCACTAGTTACAAAAAGAAGGCTCCCCTACTTACACTCTCTAATACACCATCCCAATACACTTTCACATGTTGGAGGGGAGAGGGGGTTTGGGATAAAAGGACCCCCCTCCCCTAAGTGGGTGACTGTATTGCAGGAGTGTAGCTGGGAGTGTATATTGTAGAGAGAAAAAACAGACTTGTGTGCATTTACAATAAGAACTTGCAAGCCATCAATTGAAATCATCCTACGTCTTTCCCTTCATCTACATAACCAGCTATAATGCTATACACAAACAGTTCAATGTACTTCGACCCCGCCAAAACAGGACCCGAACTCCCCCCCCCCCCTCCTCCACAAAACCCTCAATTGTCTCGGTAAAGTGTATCAAGGAGTGTATCTGGGAAACAGATTAGGTGTGGACTTTTGTATCAGCAGATCCGCACCTCCCTTTGAACAGAATGATTTAAGAAAGAAGGCTTCTCTAGATACACTCTGCAGTACACCACCATAACACACTTTCGAGTGGGAGGGAGGGGGACTGACTCGAGTAATACCACATCGATGACACGATCGATAGTCAGAAGAAGGATTCTTGAGCGTAGGCCCATTGAGTGTCGGATGATCCCGCACACACACGAACCTTCCACATTACACCTGTTCAAAATTAAGGACAATGTAGGTAAGGCGTCAATGCTGCAAAATAGCACAAAATGTACAATGTGCACAGTGTATGCATCATTTGAATCAAATGAATGATTAAGTACTTTCAAGACATTATACATGTCAAATTTCTTTCTGTGAAGTTTCCAGTGAACCCTGTTGTGAAGAACGATCGTGGAAATCCAGGTGTTCATGTACACATTAGTATGCATGAACTTGACTCTAACAAGTAACTTCCTAGAAACATTGTCCATTTTTTAGGTTTCTTTCATTCAAGGATCTTCACCATATGCATTTCTCACATACACACATCAGCAATTGTATTGATCTTAGGTGATTGGGCATACATGAAAAATATAATATTGTATTCAAGGATACAGGCAGAGTGTTACATTGAAGGTGCTCAACTTGCTTCACCCTTTTTATCTATTCATAAGTAGCCCTTGACAAAAAAGAAAACAAGGCTCCATAAATTTTTGAATCATAGCAGCTGATTGTACAAAAGTGACAGCGTCACTTTACCCTCGTTCCACGAGTGAAATTATTACAGTTTTGACACAAAGTTCAAGCGAGCTTGGTGGCGATGCAAGTTAAGAAACATATCAGACAAGGTTTGATATGGGAGCCGCCGGTCTAGGCGGTGATTACGTCATCATGCGGAGGTCAGATGCATGTTTTGATTCTCCCATTGTATTCTAAGTGAAAAACTGTGTGAAATCGACCAAAGAACCGGGTCATTCGGTATAGGGACGAGAAAGCTACGGCCGTGCAAAGGTGGGAGGCGCACCTCCAGAAAACAAGAGACGTACCTGTTCGACCCCGAGCACGGCAGAGCGACTTTCTCGCCCATTGCAGCCAAAGCGCCCCTGGATGGACGCTTAGCCAATGAGCCAAGGTTCATTGGGGTCCATGGGCACTTTGGGATGGCAGCTGGAGCTGCATTTACAAGCAAGGGTGCTTCGGGCGGCCGTGACCCCCGCTGGCGGTGCTGCCAGCGGCCGTCACGCATGGAACACTCAACCAACCATAACTTAGCTGTTTCTTTACGGATTGAGGCGTTTTTTGGTGCTTTGGAAAGCTTGCGGTGCGTTATACATGATGCATGTGTTATTTGCATGAGTGTGCCTTGATGGAGGGCTTCGGTGTGCTGAGTAGCTTTTGGCCGCCTCATAGGGGCTGGTGAATAAGGAAGCCTAAGGGTTGTTTTAGGCATGCCAATCTTACCCTGAGACTCTTTACATTACTTTGTACTGATCTATCAATTCTAAAGGATTCATTCCTTACCTAACTCTCCTTGCATTCCAAGTATTGCCTCGCACACGTCCACTTGATCCTACATGTCTTCCGCAGCGCACCTTGGTGTAAACGCCACTGGGAGAGTCGCACGGCGGGAACCTCGGTCACTAGCAGCAGTCTTACTGCTAGGATAGGGTTGTGGGACATCTCAAGGGTTGGCCTACACACCAAGGGGTTGAGGTTTGAGAGGTTTATCCCAAGGGCTCGGCGTGTGACCATCACGTCGGGTGCCACTCGGTTCACATTTGGTATCTGAGCGCAGGGACGTTCGCTCGACATTGCACGGACCCAAGGGAGGCAGCAGATCTGCCACAACTGCATTTGGCCGGAAACGTTTTGTCACAACCAGAAGCATGGCAGCCACGGCATACAACAAGGCCTACCTCATGGAGGAGATTCGGCGTGCTCTCGACGAGTTGCGTCAAGAGAACCAGCAGTTGCGTGCGGAGGTTGAGGTGAGGTACGTCAGCCAAGGGAGCAGTGCGTTGGGGGGTATCGCATTGCCATCCTCACC
The DNA here is from genome assembly GCA_023375785.1 of Penium margaritaceum. Taxonomy (NCBI): domain Eukaryota; kingdom Viridiplantae; phylum Streptophyta; class Zygnematophyceae; order Desmidiales; family Peniaceae; genus Penium; species Penium margaritaceum. Next base: position 19,575 of record SZWC01017679.1, on the reverse strand, counting down.
TGCCTTTCGGCGGCCCAAGCCAAAGGACCCGGAGTTCTACACCGGCAAGGACAGTGCATGTGAGTGGCTCTTCACGGTGAACTCGTACTTCACGGCGTTGGGCGTTCCCGTGGGAGAAGATGCCGCAAGACTGGAGTATGCACCTACGCTACTCTGGGGAATGGCGCTGCAGTGGTGGTCGGAATTTTGCCGGCGGAACGCCGCTGGGTTGCCGGAGGGGCTGGGGGTCGGTGCACGGTTTCAGCCATTACTAAGTCTTTCGATGGGGTGGGAAGTGCAGCTCGGTACACGGGCATTGACGGAGAAGCCAGAGACATGGGAGCAGTTTGAGACGATGCTTCAGGTGCTTTTCAATCTCCTCAACGGTAGCCGGGTCGCACGTGACAAGATCAAACACATCAAGCAAGGCAGATTGGTCCAAGACTACACTACATGCTTCATGGCCTTGGCGGCGCAGATTGACGACCTCTCGGACGCGGAGGCATGCGATCGCTACCATGACGGCTTGAAGCCACACGTCCAACGCGAACTCGCGGTTCTCTGGTTGCGGACCTTTGCAGAGTTGGGCTCAGCGGCGGAGCGCATCGACGTGGTAAGCTACAATGCGTGCCGGACCAGCTATGCAACACAACCATGGGTGGAGCAGCCGGGTTAGGCTGTGCCCATGGAGGTGGATGCAATCCAAGCTGGGCAGCGGGGCACGGGCGGACAGCAAGGAACGAGAGGCAAGTGTTGGGCTTGTGGTGAGGAGGGTCATCGCAAACGGGATTGTCCCAAGCGCAAGGTACAGCAGGGAAACGGGCAGCAGCAGTGAGGAGGGGACAACCTACTGCTGCAAGTCTTTCATCCACAAGGGACAGCACCAGCCCTGGAAGGCTTTTGCCGATTGAGGAGCTGACTCAAGTGTTGTTGCGGAATGAAGGTGAGATCTGGTAGTTTCCAGGGATCATATTGGAGCTGGTTCTTGAGATTCCAGAGAAGGATTTCAAGGGTCGGAGGAAGCTACGTGGGCTGCTAGACTGCGGCGCGATTCATAGCTTCTTCAACATCAGGTTGGCAATGAGGTTGGAGCTCGCACGGCAGCCGGGGACGTCGGCCAAGGCGCGGCAGATGTCCAGAGTGGTGGAGTGCGGTAGGCCTCTCGTCAAGCACAAAGTCCGTATGGGTGAGTTGGTGTGTGACACGGAGTTCCACACTTGCCCTATGGATGATTACGACTGTTTGATCGGCCGGGATTGGTTGCACGCCTGGAATCCGGAGGTGGATTGGAGGTGCAACCGGGTGGTCGTGAAGGCGGGCGGAAAAAACATCACTTTGTCTTTGTGGCGGGGTGAGGGGAAGGAGTCGGAAGTGGCAGAAGCGGGGAAGCAGCTCCGCGTCATCAACTTGCAGCAGCTAAAGCGGTGCGAGCCCAACGGTGGCCATGTTTACTTGGCATGGGTGCGTCCACGACAAGCAGCAGAGTAGCAGATTGCAGCGGTCGAAGCAGCGGAGGGGCAGCCAGGGGAAGGCGCAGGAGATCCAGAATTGCCTCCCAGTGTTGGAGAGGTGCTCAAGGAGTTTGGGGACGTTTTTCCGGAGGAGTTGCCGAGGGGGCTGCCGCCACAACGCGACATTGACCACAAAATCAAGGTGGTGCCAGGGTCGTCACCAACGGTGCGGTCTTACAACCGCATGAGCGACGCGGAGCTTGCGGAGCTCAAGAAGCACTTGGGGGAGTTGGTGGACCAAGGCTTCATTCGGCCGTCGGTGTCTCTGTACGCAACGCTGGTGCTGTTCGTCAAGAAGAAATCTGGAGAGCTGCGGATGTGCGTGGACTACTGGGCGCTCAACAACATCGCGGTGAAGAATCGCTACCCGTTGCCATGGGAAAAGGAGCTGTTCGACCAGCTACAAGGCGCATGCATCTTTAGCAAACAAGACCTGAGGTCGGGGTACCACTAAATCCGCATCGCGGAGGAGGATGTGGAAAAACCGCATTTCAGACGCGTTATGGACAATTCGAGTATCTTGTGATGCCTTTCGGGCTAACGAATGCTCCAACTACGTTCATGGCGCTGATGAACCAGGTATTCCATCCCTACTTGGACCAGTTCGTGGTCGTCTTCCTCAATGACATCCTTGTTTACTCGCGGACGATGGAGGAGCACCAAGAGCACCTGCGGACGGCGATGGAAGTGCTAAGAAAGGAGCGGCTGTTTGCCAAGCTCAACAAGTGTGAATTTTCCAAACAGAAGGTGGAGTTCCTTGGGCACATTATCAGCCGAAGGGGAATCCGTATGGACCCAAAAAAGGTAGAAGCAGTGAAGGAGTGGCCAGAGCCGGCGTGCGTGCGTGACATCTAGGTTTTTCTAGGTTTTACAAACTACTACTGGAGGTTTATCCGGGGCCACGCGACAATGGGAGCACCCTTGAAAGAATTGATCAACAAGGGGCGCCAATGGGAGTGGGGTACAAAGGAGGGGCAAGCCTTTGGTGCAATGAAGGCTGCCATGTATCAAGCTCCGGTGTTGGTGCATCCGGACACGAGCAAGGAGTACGTGTTGGCGACGGACGCAAGTGACTATGCGATCGGCGGGGTGCTGATGCAGGACCAAGGGAAGGGGTTACAGCCCATTGTGTACTACTCCAAGAAACTGAAAGGAGCTGAGCTCAACTACCCGATCTACGAGAAAGAGATGCTCGCGGTGGTCCAGGCCTTCAAGAAATGGAGGTGCTACCTTGAGACGCGGCGGTGTGTGTTGCACACGGACCACTATGCGCTCAAGTACCTCAAGTTCCAGCCGAACCTGAGTCTTTGTCAAGCACGGTGGATGGAGCTGGTGGAGAGCGGCTTCGACTACGAGATCTAGTACAAACCAGGAAGGATCAACCCAGCGGATCCGCTTTCACGTCGCCCGGACTTGGGCGTGCATGGGATCACGGTGCTGGCAGGATCTCCAATCATCCGCAGCCTGTTTGCACACGGGTATGCAGAGGACGAGGACTTTGCCGGAAGTACGGTGAAGGGGTGCAAGTGGGATGGCTAGTATTGGCGGCGTGAGAAGGGGAACCAGATTGTGGTGCCACAGAGTACGTCTTTGCGACAGGCATTGCTGGAGGAGGCGCACGACTCTCACTATAGTGGTCATTTTGGCCACAAGAAGACCTTCAAGATGCTTGCGCGCCAGTATTGGTGGGCGATGATGGGAGCAGATTGCAAGGAGTACGTGAGCAGCTGTGATACGTGCCAAAGAATCAAGTCACGGAGGGCACGGGCTCCAGGAGAGCTACAGCCGCTACCGGTGCCGGAACGCCCGTGGACGGACATCTCACTGGACTTTGTGGGGGGTCCTCCACGGGGTACAACGTGCAACACCATGGTGCTGGTGGTGGTGGACTGGTTCAGCAAGATGGCACACTTTATCCCATGTACGGAGAAGGTCACGGCAGTAGAAACGGCTCAACTCCTATTGCAATATGTCATCAAACTTCACGGGGTGCCGAAGTGCATGGTCTCGGACCGCGACCCGCGCTTCACCTCCCAGTTTTGGGAGGAACTCTTCAAGAAGCTGGACACCCGTGTGGCTCTTTCATCGGCCAACCATCACAAAACGGATGGCCAAACTGAGCGTACCAATCAGACCATGGAGCAACTACTGTGGGGGATCTTGGAGCCGGATGGCAAGGGATTGGAATGCAAGCTCTCGGTGGCTAAGTTTGCCTACAACTCAGCAGTGCATGTCTCTACGGGGCGGTCTCCCTTTGAGGTAGTGTATGGGGTGCAGCCTACATGCCCCTCAGACATGGGAACGGGATCGGACCTATTCACAGTGCAGCAGTTTACGAGTGACTTCACAGAGGCGTGGCACGGTGTACGCGAGACGCTACACAAGGCGCAGCTGCATATGAAGCGGCAAGTGGACAAGCACCCTACAGCCGAGGAGTTCTCAGCTGGGACAACAGGTCCTGCTGAGCTCGCGGAACCTGCAGCTGGTGGGGGTGGGCAATGACAAGCTGAAGCCTCTTTGGGTGGGCCCATTTTCGGTCAAGGAGAAGCTGTCCGCGGTGAGCTACGAGTTGGAGCTGTTGGACCACTATGGGATCCATCCCGTGTTCCACGCTTCTCTTCTCAAGGCCTACAAGGAGCCGGATGTGCAGTTTGCGGCATGGGGATAGGCTCCTCCTCCACCGGTCTTAGTAGAAGGTGAAGAGGAGTATGTGGTGGAGAAGATTCTCGGGCACCGTTGGCGCGGTAACGGGTGGCAGTACCTGGTGCAATGGCTCGGCTATGGGCCTGAGCACAACTGTTGGATCCACGAAGCTGAATTCCACTAGGGTGGTCCTGTCAACACGGTCCTCCGAGCGTACCAGGAGCGCACCGGGATGGTGCGCTCTCGGAGGGGAGGTGATGTTATGGGAGCCGCCGGTCGAGGCAGTGAATACGTCATCATGCTGAGTTCAGATGCATGTTTTGATGTCCCATTGTATTCTACATGACAAACTGTGCGAAATCGACCCAAGAACCGGGTCATTTGGTGCAGGGACAAGAAAGCTACGGCCGTGCAAAGGTGGGAGGCGTACCTCCAGAAAACAGGAGACGTACCGGTTCGACCCCGAGCATGGCGGAGCGACTTTCTCGCCCACTACACCCAAAGCGCCCCTGGATGGACTCTGGGCCAATGAGGAAAGGTTCATTGGGGTCCATCGGCGCTTCGGGCTGGCAGCTGGATCTGCATTCGCAAGAAAGGGCGCTTCGGTTGGCCGTGACCCCCGCTGGCGGTGCTGCCAGCGGCCGTCACGTGTGGAGCACTCAAACGGCCATAACTTAGCCATTTCTTCACGGATTGAGGCGTTCGTTGGTGCGTTGGAAATCTCGCAGCGCGTAATACATGATTCATGTGTTATTTGCATGAGTGCGCCTTGATAGAGGGCTTCAGAGGGCTGAGTAGATTTCGGCTGCCTCATTGGGGCTGGTACATGAGAAAACCTAGGGGTTGTTCTAGGCATGCCAATCTTACCCAGAGACTCTGTACATTACTTTGCACTGATCTACCAAGTCTAAGGGATTCATTCCTTGCCCCACTCTCCTTGCGTTCCAAGTATTGCCTCGCACACGTCCATTCGATCCTACATGTCTTCCGCAGTGCACCTTGGTGCAAACGCCATTGGGAGAGTCGCACGGCGGGTGCCTCGGTCACTAGCAGCGGTCTTGCTGCAAAGAGAGGGTTGTGCGACATCTCAAGGGTTGTCCTACACACCAAGGGGTCGAGGGTTAAGAGGTTTATCCCATGTGCTCGGCGTGTGACCGTCACGTCAGGCGCTCCTCGGTTCACAAGGTTGAAGAAACTTCTTGGCCAAGTTTAAAGAATGAAGGAGGACGTAAAGAAATGAATACCACAAGAAATGAAAAATGATTTGGTAGATCTATTGAATGTGTTTCAATACCAACCGGTTGGGCTTCCACCTGCTTGACACATGTGCAACATGATTCCGGTGCAGTCAAGGACCACTCGTGTTGTTCAGACCGATGTATCCAGAAAAGGGAAGGGAAATCAAATTGCAAGTAAAACAATACATTGTGAAAGGATGGATTGAGACGAGTAGCTTGCCATGCAGGAACTTGACAATTGTTGTGAACATGAAATAAAATGCTTTGCGCTTGTGCATTGACAATCGGGTACTGAATCAAAGTCGACTCTCTAAACTGTGAATTTTGGACCTCTTTTGTCCATCGATGGATAAAAAACCCTTCTCATCCTTCCATTTATCTAAGGGTATCATCAAATCTGTACATTGGGAAATTGTATTCCTGAAGTGGCATTCTGACTGCTCATGGAACACTGCCAGTTTTTAATGTTGTGCTTTGGATTAGCAAATGTCCTTGCAGCTTTCTAAGGAAAAGTAGACCAACAGCTTGCAAATCAACTTGGTCATTTTCTTCGTTTACTTGAACGACATAATGTATCCTCAAATCAATGAAAGAGAACGTACAAAAAAGTTGTGCAATGACCCAGAATTCTTTGGAAGCAAAGGTTGTATATGAAAGTGAGCAGGTGCAAGTTCATATAAGCCAAGCTCAGATACATTGAACATATAGTCGTCGAGGACAGGATCCGCATCGACCCCGAAAAACATCCAACCCATGCTAGAGTGGAACGTCGAGAGAATATAAGAAACTAGGGTCCTTTCTCGCCCTTGCAAACTGTTTTTGGCAGTTTATGCAAGGATATTCCACTCGAACAGTGTCTCCTACCTTGCGCACGTAGTAAGATGCAGATAGGAAATGGACACCTGAGTGCAAGGACACTTTCTTGAAGTCAATACATTCTGTAATCATTTCTGTAACAAATTCTGTCCAACGCATCCAAACTGGTGCTCACAGATCCAAATCCTATCTAGTCTCAAGAACAAGGTTGGTAACTAAAAGTATGCTGAATTCCTACAACAACTCCCTACTCCGGGAATATCCTAGTGTTCCTTGAACATGAGTTAACTGTTTTCTTGAGGCATTGAAACAATAATGTTTTCTATTCAACGAGTGGAGAGGATCACTTAAGTAATGAAAAACTCATTTACTGGTTTCATGGTAGATTTTTCCTTTGATTCTGTTCCGGGTTCATAATACCTAGCACTCCTTAAGTCAAGATGATCACCGTACACTTTTTTGCGTCCCATACAATCTCCTCGCGTAGTGTGAGGTCACAAGGGAAAGTGACAGTGCATCGGTCTTAGCAATGCTATATTGATCTTTATCTCTAACACCATTGACACCTACGGGGACAGCCCGAACTATGATATGTGTCAGTTGTGTTAGCGTAGTAGGTGGTGTCTTCAGTGTGTTTCGTGTTCGCGTTGGCCACACACCGACAAACTTCTAAAACTGCTAGTTGAAGTTAAGGATTGCAACAAAAAACTTCCTGGCTCTTTGTCGAATTCAAAGAGCAAGGTCCATCCAAGTTTCTACATATTGGAATACATAGATAATTAAAGCATTAATGATGCTTTCAATGCAAGGAACACGTAATTACTAGAAACTAAAACCACGGATTTAAAAACTAGGGGGATACTACGGGAGTCCATGAGCATGAAATTTATAACGGGTCTTGTAGACACAACCTATGGCCATGATGCGATTAAAGTGAGAATGGATATCCTTGTGTAGATGATACACACTATTCTTATTGCCGTTGATGTCAACACAGGGACGATCACTTGCCTCTTGAGGATTTTGCAAGGTTTCATGGCGTGCCGTTGTGTTTTACCTCCAACCGAGGAAACCTTTGCTAGAAATGTCAAGCAAAAGACAAGCGCGTGCTTTGGTGGTTATTCTCAAACTTTGACAACATTCCATCTTCAAAACCGATAGAAAATAGAGGGCATGAAGCACATTTCAAACAGATACTCCGCATGGACATGGATCTTACATGGATGACAGGGGCAACTTTTATCGCCATAGAGTTTACCACAAATGAATCGGTGAACGAGTCCGCACAATTCACACTGTTCATGTTGAACAATGTGTATCATCAAGTGGTGCTCTCTTCACGGACGAAGAGAGCAAGAAAAGAGGAAAATGTTTCTTATGTCTAAGCCTTTACTCGGGGGATAAACTTCTCGTTACAAGAGGTGAAGGGTCATCTTCAAGTGGCTCGGCAATGACACAAAGCATGTGCTAACAAGCATTGCTGTAAGATTTTATTTGACATTGGTGAAAATGTGTCTCTCATCGTAAAAAAGGTTCAATTTAAGTGGAGCGGGACGCAATGATCCCTATTGAAGTTGATCGGGTCATTTGAGGCTTGTATCTGTACAGGAGATCTTGCCGAGTGATACTTTTGTGGTCGTTGATTGGGAATATCTTCAGACCGTCACGCTGTGAAACTCTGTGACCTGCACTCTAAGTGATTGGCAAAGTCGACGTCCAGTTCTTCGTCAGCGGGGTTCCCTTCAAACACCCCTAATTGCAATTGGGTTCCTTTCAAACCTTCTTGTTGCTTGCAAGGCTGTAAGAAGCACCTATATACAATAGTGTCAGTGCTATTTAGTGACCTTTACAATCTCGTGATTGTACTCCTAGCAGTGTTGCCAGTTGGTCATACTCGTACCCGGCATAAACTCCTATGATCTCAAAAACCCTCATCTGGCGCCGAGAGCCATTCAAATGGGTAGTCAGTTGGAAATTAATCCCTTGGCCAACAATGTAAAGGGTACTCGTACCTTTTACATTTTCAACACATTTTTCAGTGGCTTTCCACCCCCTTTTGGCATGGTGGCAACGATTTCGATGGACGTGCTTGATGTGGTCCGGCTTCATATGTATCCAGCACATACGTTGATCGCAACGGTCAAAATTGTCAATAGTTTCTTTAAACAAGGTTTCCGTCAGTTGTAACTTTCCTCCTATACAATACAAATGTGGCATTGGGGTCACCAGTTGCTGGATTCCTATGCCCGACCGTTGTAGTTGGCGATGTCGATTTGATCCATTGATATGATGTTTTGCATGATGTGGTACTGTATGCCAAACATTGCAAAAGCTCACCAAAGGACACGCTTTAGGCCGTTGTTGGAATGGAAACAAGGTTCTCAAGGAGAAAGGACACTGCAAATGATGATGTTGCGTAGACACCCTGAATCCTCGACCAAACTAGATTACTGATGGAAGTGTTGAATTTTGTACCATGTATTATACTTTCCCTTTGTTTCTTCATAAGTGGGCTAGGATTGACGCGTGCAGACTCCATCCAGGTTCCCAGCCGAGTCAAGGAGTCGTACCACATCAAATTCATCTGTTCAAGAGGTAGAACGCCATTGGTCGTCAATATGAGAACGACGGGAGAGTCATGAATCCAGTTCGCGGTCTCCTGCTGCCGTGAAATGGTCTTTAGATCAGACCACAAACTTGATGTTGTGCCATGCACAAAACATGGTCAGTTTGTCGCTGATATGGACAATAGTGATATACACGTACAAACTCATCAGCCACATCTGAACCATAGGTCCTTAAGAAATTGTAAGATTGAAAGGTTGCAGAAGTGCTCGCCGGATGTTGGCTTCACCCAAGAGGTGATCTTTTGGCCCGCAGAGCATTGCTTCCGTAGTGCGTGCATTCCACAAAATACTCCATAGTCACGGTGAGTTGGTGGAGCAAATGGAGTTCCGGCATTTGTTGGTACATGTCATCATTGATGCGAGCTTGTCGTCCGGTGCCTTCGAACACTCCAAGTGCCCTCGCAAAGGGTTTACCGAGCCATAGAGGTTAACGGATTGTTTGTTGGTGCCATTTGCCACAAAGCCTACCACCGCTGCCTAATTTTCCCGGAGATTGCATGCTCCTGGCGCGCCATGTCCAAAGTCTTCGCCGGTTACTGTTGCTTAGTGTGCATGTATGTCGAGTGTATTTGCTTTGTTCGCCGCCGTCGTCACAAATTCTGTAATCTTCAATATGGTGAAGATGAGATGAAGAATTGTGCAATGTTGTCGCCTTATGGTGAGGGCATCGGGTGCCCCTCAAGCAACACTGTGCTCTGGTACCAAGTGTCACGCTGGAAGGGACGTGGATGGTTCGTTGGGACGAGGTGCGAAGTAGCAGACGACTGAGGAGGTTGGAATGATTGGTAAACATGTAACGAGTAGGAAGTGTCAAAACTGTTTGCACACACACACACACA
>SZWC01017678.1:0-13930 GCA_023375785.1 Penium margaritaceum | reverse complement strand
CGATATCGGCTCGATATCGGCTCGATATCGAGCCGATGCCTACATATTCTTCCAGAGCTCTTGGCATTTCTCATTCAGTCTGAAACTCACTTTCTCACCTTTTGCCTTTTCTGCAAAGAAGTACAAGTCCTTTGCAGCAGCGGTCACCTCTCTCCACGTGAGAGGAGTACATTCTACGCAACTTCAAGCGACAACAGGCGGCCTGGGGGGCTGGTTGGTTGGGAGGGTGGTTGGTGGGGGCGTACAGGATCCAAGGCGCCCATCCATATTTTTTTTGGCCCACTGGGGCCAGCAGAACTCTGCGGATTTTTTTTTCGCGCAGAGTTAGCACTAGATTTTTAAACGGGCCCTCTCGGGCCGGGTAATTGTTGCCGAAATTTCTTAGGGCCGCGCAAGCAGCAGCAGACATGGCAGATGGAGGTGACAAGGCCCCAAATCAACCCTCTAGGTCGGGATGGTCCAACTAGTGGGGGGGACGTCGCGCTGCAACAGCTGCTACAGCTGCAGCAGCTAGTGAGGCCACGTCTCCTGCGGTGCTTCCATCGGCCGCAGCGACAACGGCACCAGCGGCCATGGCTAGAGGAACAGGGTCAAGTGCACGGGGATCGACCGCAAAGCAGACGTATCGACGTGGCGGCGGTTCCTCATCAACTGGGGGATCTAGCACGCGGAGCGCAACAGCACCAGGAACACAAGCAGTTGGAGCAGCAACAGCAGCAGTTTCATCGCCTGGACGGTACTTGATGTCGCCTGCAGAGCGTGCAGCAGCGGAGCGCGCTGCGGAGCGTGCAGCGGCAGGGCGGATGACAGCCGACCGCGCAACAGCAGAGGGTCCAGCAGCAGAGCGAGCAGCAGTAGAGCGTGCGGCAGTAGAGCGAGCCGCAGCAGAGCAAGCAGCAGCAGAGCGCGCTGCCGCAGAGCGCAAGGCAGCAGCAGCGGAGCGTGCGGCAGCAGCAGCAGAGCGTGCGGCAGCAGAGCACGCGGCAGCAGCAGCATCTGCTGCTGAGCGGGCAGCAGCAGAGCGTGCGGCAGCAGCTGAGCGTGCGGCTGCAGCTGAGCGTGCGACAGCAGCTGAGCGTGCAGCGGCTGAGCGTGCGGCGGCCGTGGGTCGAGATATGGCCGGGGTTGATGTGGACCGCGTGGTGGATGCTATCACTGGGGGCGGGGGAGATGTGGACAGGGCGGCGCGAGGGCAGTACGGGGCGGGGGTAGGAGCAGTGCTTGCAGCTGCGTGGGGAAGAGGTGGCCTTTTGGTTGCACGCAGCGCCGACATGCAGTCTTACGCTATTGGCTCGAGCGTGCAGCATGGTGCGGGGGGTGTTGGAGAGGGGAGCAGCAACACGCCTGGACAGGGAGCGGGTGACGAGGAGGTCGGGAAGGGTTGGGGGGAGGAGGTTGAGGATGAGTTGGCGGACAGGGAGACTGCAAAGGAGGTGGCGGGGCTGAGTGGTGCGGAGACGCATGTCGTCAGGGGGCAGCGACGAGGGGCATATTTGGCTGCACGTGAGAGGATTGGTCAGGCTGTGGAGGAGAAGGGGGAGGAATGGGATGATGGGCCTGAGGAGGATGAGTTTGTGCCGCGATCACAGGAGGACGGAGGCATGGGTGACGATGATCATGACATGGATGTTGAGTTGGATGCAGAGGGGGAGAAGTTGAGGCAGGGGTCGAGGGGGGTGGATGATGACGAGGGGTTGCAAGAGTTTGAGTTCACGGCTGCAGAGTTGTTGGAGCATGGGGCGGGAGGTGTGACTGATCCTGGACGGATTCCTCTATTCAATGAGTCCCGCTTGTGCGGACTCCTTGAGGGCACCACGTTGGATGCCCCTCGCATGCCAGATTGGGTGGCGGGGTCATGGCAAGAGAGATTCGCGCGGTACAGAGAGAGCAGCACAGCACGTGACTTTTGGGCTGCGGACGAGAGAATGTTTGCATGGCATGTATGGTATGACATGGTGATGGAGGAGCCGGCTGTACGGTTTGCGCTGTTTGAGGCAATGGGGATAGGTCTATGTGGAGGAGATAGCAACGTGATGGAGGAGATGGATGTGTTGGTGAACGGCCCATGGGTGGTGCGGCCCACACAGGCTGATGTGGGTGTACGACACTTGAGCAGTAGAAAGCGCGGGCCTGGAGGGATTGCGATGGGTGAGAGGCCTGTGCAGAAGAGGCGTGACTTGGGTGGAGGTGTAGGTGGGGTGGGTGGCATGAGGGCGGCGGAGGGAGGAGCGGAGAGAGAGGCGGAGGGAGGGACGGACGGAAGAGCGGAGGGAGGGGCGGAGGGAGGGGCGGAAGGAGTGGCGGCTGGAGGGAGAAGTGTGGAGGGAGAGGGGCGAGAGGGGGTGGGTGGGGCAAGGGGAGGTCGGCGTGGTGGGAGAGGAGGGGGGCGCGGAGGTAGAGGTCGTGGTCGTGTTCGTGGTCAACCGGGGGGAGGAGAGGTTGGAAGTGATAGGGATGGGCAGCGGGAGCTTTCCACGGCTGCCCATGCGCATCGCGCACAGGCAGCCGCTGAGAGGCGTGCTGGGGTAGCACCAGTGGCGCACAACTTTGTGCCGCCTGTTGCACCTGGCCGTCCACGTGGCGGCAACCTCGCGACGCCCGAGGCTGAGGCATGGGTGGCAGGGTGGGATGCTCTGCGGTATGAAGCAGCGGTGCGGAAGGCGGCGTCAGAGCACGAGCATGGGAACCCTCAGTGGATCCAGCTCTTCCTGACTACTGATGACCCGTGTGGGTTTCAGTGTATTGCCTGCAGCAAGGTGTTGAAGGCGTCTATGAGTAGTCAGAAGAACCTGATAAAACACCTGAGGGCAGTGCACAGGAGTCGCTCATATGACATATTCTGCCCACCTACGGAGGAAGAGGGTCATAGCCATGGCGCGCCGATCCAGCATGCTATGGTAGGTGGCGGTCCAGAGTTTTGCGATGAGACGCAGAAGGCGTGGTACAAGAGGTTGACAGTGCAACAAAACTTCTCTTTCCGGATGGTGGAGACCGAGGAGCTGAAAGGGTGGGTGTTGTCGTTGAATCCGCGTGCCACATTACCAGACAAGGCGCAGCTTAAGGCCCAGATTGAGACTGACTGTGGCTTGTACAAGTACTTTTGCAAGGAGAAACTGCAGAACGCGAAATCAAAAATCAACGTGGTAGTGGATATATGGACGGGGCAGAACAGGAAGTCCTACCTGTGCGCCACAGCGCACTTTCTCGACGAGGACTTTCGACATGCCGTGCTGATGCTGGACTTCGTTCCAGTTGCGAAGCGCCACACTAGGCGCTACCTTGCACAGGCACTGCACTGGGTGCTGTTTGATGTGAAGGGGCTGTTTGGTCGCATTGGTGTAGTCACGTTCGACAACGCGTCGAACAACAAGGCGATGCAGCGGGAGCTTGTCGCGCTGTACCCTGAAGAGTTCAACTCTTCCTGGTTTTTTTAATGCTTCTGTCACGTGCTGAATGTGGCAGTACAGAAAATGTGGCGGCAGAATGGGTTGATGGATCGGCTTGTGGAGAGAGTGAGGACGATTGTGAGGAGCATCTGGAAGTCCCCACGTTTTTCAGAGCAGTGGCGAGAGTTGCGGCAGGGGGATGCGGAGAAGCTTGTGCACGATGTGACCACACGGTGGGGGAGCACCTACCAGATGCTCAAGGCCTTCAGAGATACGGAGCCGACGCGGGCAAGGTGGATGGAGGGTTGGACAGCAGCTGACAAGAGGCCATTTGAGTTGGATCACAGCGAGGCAGAGCTGCTTGAGGCAGCGGTGCTGCTGCTGGCTCCCTTTGACTACGTCAGCACGCAGATGGAGTCTGGCCGACGACCCACCCTGTACCACGTGCTCCCCAACTACTTTGACCTGCGTTTCCACCTGGCAGATGTGCGAAGCAAAGACTCCACTCCTCCGTCGCTCTGGCCTTGCATTGATGCAGCTGATGCGGTGTTGGCGGAGTACGCCACCACCAAGGGCGTGGCTGATGTGAGCTGTTGCGCAGTCATGCTCGACCCAGAGATGGGGCTCGACGCTTTTGAGGAGCGCACAGGGGTTGGGCATGAGCCCAAGAGGGTGAGTCTGCAGCGGCTACGGCGGGTCGGCGCACCTTACATGGCTGTGGGACAGGCGGTGCGGGAGGAGCAGGTTCGTGCTGCGGCGGCAGGGCGCGGCGAGGTGGGCAGCAGCAGCTCGCGACAGCAGCGGTCAGGCGGTGACGGGGGGGAGGCAAGTGTGATGCCGACGTGGTGGGGCTCGCAGAGGAGGGGACGGCGAGAGACTGTGACTGTTGGCACCCGCGATGCGTGGCAGGAGGAGCTGGAGGTGTATGCGGTTCGACGGCTGCAGAAGAACATGCCCAGCCAGCCAGTCGACTTCTGGAAGGGGGAGGTGATGGCGGTCGATTGCCCTTCGCTGTGCGCCTTGGCACTGGATGTCCATGCCATCCCGGCCTCTTCAGCCGCGGTGGAGCGCGTGTTCAGTCAGAGCAAGGAGGTCATTGGGGACCGGCGCCATCGGTTGGGCGATGCCACGCTCCGTGTGCTCATGGACTTGCGCTCATGGTACGCCGTTTTTCCGATGGGGTATAGGGGAGTGCAGCCACCTCGAGCTGCCCCAGCACCCACTGCACGACAGGCTGTACGCACTTCAGCAGCAGCAGCAGGCACCTCAGCAGCAGCGGGGGCAGATACAGCGGCAGCAGCAGCAGCAGCCGGCACTTCCTCATCTGCGGCGGGGGTAGGCACTTCCACGGCAACAGCAGCTGCGGGCACTTCCTCAGCAGCACTTGCTGGCACTTCCTCGGCAGCAGTAGCTGGCAGACCCTCTGCGCCAGTGACGACGACAGCTCCATCCACTTCACCCACACCGCCAGGACGACCTCCACCACCCCCTCCCCCCATGCGGTAGTCCCTTGTAGGTTGTTCACAGTCACTGTGGTGGAACTTGAATTCTTTACTTGCATTGATTGTTTTTATTTCCATGCAAAACCATGTTCATTCTCGCTTTTGCTGTGTTTCCCGCTCACCTCTCTTTCAATGTGCAACGTTTTCGTGCATACTTTGTTCACACACAATGTTGATGAAGAGAGATCATGAGTTCATAAATGAAAAAGTGGTGAATGAAAGGATTCTTCCACACTTAGATGAGAATAGCCTGAAAACACCCTTCCTTCAGGTTAGGGTGGTTCAATATTGATATTGATTTCAATATCGATATCGATATTGAAATATCGATATCGATATTGGTTTTTTCAATATCGATATCGACTCTTGCTCAGTCAATATCGATATCGATATCGATATCGAAATATCGATATTCTGGTCGATATTTCGATATTGAAATCGATATCGATATTGATATCGATATTCTCCCATACAAAAACCAATATTGAATTCCGATACTGACAGGGAGGTCAATATCGATATCGATATCGAAAATATTGAAGTCAATATCGATATCGATATCGATATCGACTCGATATCGATATCGATATCGATATCGATATTTCAATATCGATATCGATATTGAAATCAATATCAATATTGAACCACCCTAACCTGAAGGAAGGGTGTTTTCAGGCTATTCTCATCTAAGTGTGGAAGAATCCTTTCATTCACCACTTTTTCATTTATGAACTCATGATCTCTCTTCATCAACATTGTGTGTGAACAAAGTATGCACGAAAACGTTGCACATTGAAAGAGAGGTGAGCGGGAAACACAGCAAAAGCGAGAATGAACATGGTTTTGCATGGAAATAAAAACAATCAATGCAAGTAAAGAANTCCCTCCTCTCCCCTCCCTCCTCTCCCCTCCCCCCCCATCCTCCTCCCTCCCTCCTCTCCCCTCCCTCCATGCTCTATGTTCTTAGTGGTGGTGGTTATGCCGGTTTCCTTCATTGCAAATGGAACCTATTTTTTTTTTTTTTGGCTGTTTGACTGCTATTTCAGTAATGTACACATCACAATATCGATATTGATATCGATATCGACATATCGAATCGATATTTCGATATTTCGATATCGATATCGATATCGATACCACCCCCCCGGGGGTCGATATCGATATATAAAAAATCGATATCGATATCGATATCGATGTCGCGATACCCCCACCCTACTGGCAGCCCATTTTTCTTTATGTCTTTGGGTGCGAGAAATCTGGAAACGACGGATCAGTGTCGTGGACGTCGTCCACTAGACGAATCCGTCCTCTTTTGTGTTTTTTTTACCATCAGATCTTAAACTTGAGAGAACATCCTGAAACAAGAAATGGACAAAGTCCGCAGACCACAACTGATGGTCACGGAAGTGCTTTCTGCGGCCAATGGTCACACGGGTGTCTGCCATCAACGGTGGTGCGATGAACGGAACACAACCCAACCCAATACTCCACATAACAGGGTATTGGTGGATAGCGACCGATATCCTTTTTCTTTTTTATGTCTACAATTTCCTGGGAAGTGCTGCAATTGTACCCACCTCTGAAAACGTCAGACAGCAAGAGAGAGGTTTTGCTCGACCATTATCCGCGATATCGGTCGATGTCGACCGTCGTCACCGTCGAATACTGATCGATTGCTTGCGGGAAATGGGGGGTATATCGACCCTTCAGTCGCCCATATCGCAATATGGCTATCGATATCGATATCCACATCAATGTCGATCTAGGACCCATCATCAACGCAGTATGTCGCGTCCGATGGTATCGCGATCCTACTCTATCTACAGCTTTATGATCTGAGCTAAGGTATGCATTTATTGAGCGTTTTAAAAAAACATCCAATGACAGATTTCCCCACAGCCTATGGTCAGTGAGATCAGTGAAGGGCAACAGTCAAGGGCCATTGGGATGGCCGACAGACAGAGGTTAGAGACAGGCGACCGACGGTCAAGGATGGGGATGGCTCACGGCCAGGGCATTGGGAACAAGAACGGCCAGGGGTTTGGGATGGCCGGCCGACCCTGCTTGTGGTCGCAGCCTGTGATGTCTTAAACCCTGTCTGCTAAACCTTAAACCATAAACCGACGTTCACGGGCAGTTGATTGCGCGTCAGCAAGCATGCACAGTGAGCAGGTGTCCGCTGTTGCCTGACGCGCAGCCCGGGCTGCGCGTCAGTGGACCACCTGTGGAACACAAGACATCCTGCACCTCACCCCGCACCCGTCAGTTTGCACAAACTGACAGGTGGGAGGACTATTTTCATGAGTTGGTGAAGGGCAGCGGTCAGCGGCGGAGGCGCTGGCCGCTGCTGCCAGAGGAGGCGCTGGCAGCAGCGGCCTGCAGCGCCTCCGCTGGCCGCTGCCCAGCGGGGGCGCTCGGCAGAGGCCAGCGCCTCCGCTGCCCAGCGGAGGCTCTGGGCAGCGGAGGCGGACTAGATCGGTTTTATGCGGATTAGTTTGGATTCACTTCGGATTGGGGCGGACTACAGCACATTTAGATCAAATTTCTGGTTAACACTTCACGTTGGAGCGGTTTAGCTGCTGGCGCTGCTACCAAGCTACAGCTGCTGCCGCTGCCTCTGCTGCAGCTACTGCCGCTACCGCTTCAAGTTGCATCTGCTGCCGCTGCCACTGCTGCAGCTGCTGCCGCTGCCGCTGCAAGTTGCAGCTGCTGCCAATGCCGCCGCAAACTGCAGCTGCTGCCGCTGCTTACCCTAGCGTTCGGCTTGAGATGTTCAGCGTTGTAAGGGCGTTGAGCGTTGTGAGGCCATGGAGCGGTCAGATTTCAGATCGAATTCAGATTGGTTTCAGATTGGTTTCAGATTGGATTTCAGATCGGTTTCAGATCCGTTTCCGATCATATCAGATTAGATAGATATTCTGACCCGATCCCATCATTTTGGGAAAGACACGGAATCCGATCCCATCCGAAGCGATCGGATCTGAATCCGATCCGAGACCACTTCGCCTCTGTTTCGGATCGGGTAGTGGTGTTCTATGGTTAAAAAAACGCCTCATCGTTTTTAACGCTCAAAATAACGGGCCGTTATTAACGGCCTCATTTTTTAAGGATACGCCTCCTTTTTACCTCCCGTTAAAAATTTACACCCCCCCCCCCCCCCCGCAGGGGGGGGGGGGGTTCACGGCATATGGTGTCACTTCTACACTATGGCATGTCACCATGTCACCATGTCATCATGTGATCATGTCACCATGTCACCATGTCACCATGTCATGTCATCATGTCACCATGTCACCCTGTTATGTCATGTCATATCACTGCTACAGTACTTCATTTCTGCACTTTGTCCTTGCGTGATCATGTCATGTCAATGTGTGATAGAAGCGAAGCACCGCTGTCAAAAGCAAAGCAAGAAACGAGTCAATAGGAGCGACAACGTACGACGACATGAGACGTAGGCTACAAGACTAAGACGCTACCAGGTACACAGCGCCGCATGCTGTCTCCTGTAACCCCTCGTTCAAGCTGTGTGCGAGCATCTACAACCAATCAGTCTTGTAACCTTGCCATTCGTCGTCGCTAGCAATCAGTCCTCCTACAGTGATGCGAGATCCAGCACGAAGTTTTCAGTCACGCTTGGGATGAGAGTGATCTGCTGTGCAAACTCATCCCAGTCAAAGTTCACCGCCTTTGACTCCTCCTCGTCGGCGGAGTCCTCGTCCTCATCCACATCTCCCTCTGACTCAACCTCCTCGTCTCTCTCTGAGCCCGAAGACGACACCTCCTCCTCGTCGTCATCGTCATCGTCATCGTCGTCCTCATCCTCCCCCGCAATCCCCTTCCCACGCGCCTCTCTCTTCTTCCTTGCTGCTACCTCCTCCAACTCGCGCGAGAGCTGCGCCTCGAACGCCGCGTCACCACCTGGCAACTCCTCATCCTCCTCCTCCAGGTCCGCTGCGTGTGAGCGCCCCGCCGCAGCGCTAGCAGAAGTGAGAGTCGAGGCTGCGGCGCGCCGTGCGGCGTGGCGGCGCTGTGCACCCTCATCGTCCTCGGATGATGAACCCCCGCTAGAGCTCTTCTCAGGCTCACCGTCGAGGATGCTGCAAGCCCGCTCCATCTGCGCATCCCGCTCCTTGTGCCTTTCAGCGTAGCGGCGAATCGCCTTCTTGTTGATGTTGGTGCTGCAGATGCGCCTGCGCCTGTCATGCCGCATGGTCAAGCGTTTCTTGCTGGACACGTGTCCAAACACGTTCCAGCCACGCTCGCAGTTGGACGCCGACACACCCTGGCAAGCCACTTTCATCGCCCAGGCCCTCAGCTGTAGTGTGTCCCCACCATACAGCTTCCACCACATCCCCACGTCCATCTCCTTCTCCCTCACCAGCTCCAACGCAGCAACAGCAAGCTCTGAGCTGAACAAGCCTTTCCGAGGAAGGTACTTGTCTATGAACTGCACTTTGATCATCAGCCTCTTCCCCGCATCAGGCACCCACTGACTGAATAAGAGGTCCCAATCGCGATGGACATCGGGGATGTCCACCTGCTCCCTCTCCACAGTAGGGTTCAGCGCCATACCTACCGAGTGCAGAGGGGTGTGCAAGCCCTTCTTCGCACGATCGCCGGGCACACCATCCCACCTATCCTTCAGACACTCGTTCACTGCAGCTGCGAAGCGGGAGGGGGGGCGGATGGGGGCGCGAGTGGCATTGGCTACTGGTGCCACTGCTCGGTTGTTGCCTTGGCGGAGGGCATGGTCGACGCAAAGGATGGGACCTGCTGCCTCTGCTGCCTCCCGCACCCGCTCAGTGCACACCAGCATGTCGTTGTATATCCATGGCACCAACTCCTTTGTGGTGTCCACGCGCCGCAGCATGTCGTACACCGGCTCGATGAGCGCCTCCAAGGCCTTGCACCGCGCCCAAAACCCCGCCTCAAGCACCTTCCGCTGCACCCACATGCCCGTCTCACTGCTGCACACAGGGATCTCCGACCACTCCATCGACGACACCAGCTCTCTCAGCCGCTGCTGCAGCTGCAAGAAACGCCGCAGCATGATGACCTGCGTCCCAAAACAAGTTGCCCCTGGGCGGAGCAACTCAAGGTCGCTGAACACCTCCTTGAACAAGCCGTTCACGACTGTGTGGCGCTTGACAAAGAGGACAACCTGGCTCACCTGCTTGAGTGTGAATGCACACTCAGGCTGGCGAGACAGGATGTCCTCGATGCACAAGTCCAAACAGTGCGCTGCACAGCGAGTCCAGAGGATCTGAGGGAACTCCTTCTGCAGTTTTTCAACTGCAGCGTTGTTGTTCCCGGCGTTGTCCATGACAACTTGCAGCACCCTCTCCGCCCCCACCTTCTCCACACTCATTGTGAGAAAGTTGGAGATGTACTCTCCGGTCTTCCTCACTGCAGGCTTACACTCAGACCGGACATACGTCCAGCCGGTGTTCACGTTGCCCGCCACCGCCATGGTGATGGAGCGTGCCATCCTGTCACTCCACCCGTCGCACTCCAATGTGGTGCCGTCCTCATCCCACTCCTTGTGCATATCCCCCAGCCCCTTCTTCGTTTTGCGCGCTATCTTTTGAAGAAGAGGCCCACCAATCTTGTGCGGTGACGGCCGCTTGAAAACAGGACCTTGGTAGAGGGAGAGGTGCGTGAGAAAAATGCGTGCTTCCTCCGTCTTCCCCCAATTCAGCGCACTCCCCTCGGCAAAGATCATGTCTGCGTACTCCATGTTCAGCTGCTTCCTCTCCTGGATGTACAGCGCCTCCACCAACTTCTGCTGCACCCTCCTCTTCTTCCCGCTCCACACGCCAACTGCATGACCGCTTGCCGGCTGCGACACTGACGCAGCAAGGCTGGCTGCCATGCTCGGCCCTGCTGCAAGGCTCGCTTGTGTGCCCGCTCTCGAGGCCGCAGCTGCTGCCCACCTTGCTTGCATATCCTTCCCCTCAGCCTTAATGCTTTTCAGCTGCTCCTTGCGCAGCTTCGCGGCCTCCTCCGACAGGCAGTCGGCAACGTCGGACTTGTACACCGACTTCACATATTTTCGGTACACATCCCCGAGGATGTGTTCCTCCATGCGTGAGTGACTGTCCGCGATGTGCTTTGAGCAAAAGGTGCACGTCTTTTTCCCTTTGGGCGTGGCGTCTTCCGGCTTTTTGGCCTTCGCCAAAGGGACGACAGTGAAGTATTGGTGGAATCTTCCATGGGGGCGCACCATGGTGGGAAAGGGGGGGGGGCGGCGGCAGAAAAAAGTGGGAGAGAGGGGGGCGGGAGAGGGATGGAGAGAGGAGAAGGGCGGCGGACAAGAGGAGAGAGGGGGGCTGGAGAGAGGGCGGGAGAGAGGAGAAGGGCGGCAGACAGGAGGAAAGAGGAGGGCGGCACAGAGGGCGGGAGAGAGGAGAAGGGCGGCGGACAGGAGAGAGGCGGGCTGGAGAGAGGGAGGGAGAGAGGATAAGGGGCGGCAGACAAGAGGAGAGAGGGGGGCGGGAGAGAGGGAGGGAGAGAGGAGAATGCGGCAGCAAGAGGAGGAGACAAGGGGGGCAGGAGAGAGGAGGCGGCGGCGGCCCTGTTCCCTGTTCGCTGCCCTGTGCGCTGCTCACTCCCCTGCTCGCTGCCCTGTTCGCTGCTCTCTCCCCTGTTCCTGTGCGCTGAACGGTGCCCTCCACCTACGTTCTCAGATCTGAAAAAAAACAGATCTGAGAGCGTACGTGGAGAGTCTATAGCCTCTGCGCACGCGTCGACGCCGGCAGCAGAGGTCTAGGGGTCGACCCCCCCTCTGCCAAAGGAAACAAAAAAGAAAAACACGTGGGGGTTTTTTCCTTAACTATGGAGGCGAGGGGTAACTTTACGTTTTGGGTCTGAAAATAGGTTCAGACCCCCGATCGAGATGGTAAATAAAAATGATTTTTTTTTTTTTTTTAACCCCGGTTCCATACGGGCGTTATTAACGCCGTCAGCGTACGCTAGCGTTATTAACGCCCGTATGGCTCAAAAATGCGCCTCATTTTTAACCATAGGTGTTGTTAGATCCGATTCAGATCAACTATCCGATCCGATCTAACAGCCTTGGCATCGTCGTCGTCGTCGTCGTCGTCGTCGTCGTCGTCGTCGTCGCCGTCGTCGTCGTCGTCGTCGTCGCCGTCGTCGTCGTCGTCGTCGTTGTCGTCGTCGTCGTCGTCGATGTCGTCGTGGTGGTCTTCGTCCTCATCGTCGTTGCCGTCCTCGTCGCCGCCATCATCGGTGCTGCCGTCGCCGTCAACCGCGTCGTCCTCACCATCGTTGTTTTCATCGTTGTCCTTGTCCTCATTGTCCTCAGCATCGCTGTTGTGTTGTCTGTGTCATCGTCGTCGTTGTCGTTGTCCTCGTTGTCGTCGACGTTGTCGTCGTTGTCCTCATCGTTAGCGTCGTTGTCTTTGTCTTCATCGCCGTCGTCGCCGTCGTCATCCTGTTCGTTTTCGTCGTGGTCGTCGTAGCCATCGTCGTCGTTGTCCTCGTCATCGCCGTCGTGGTGGCGGTGGTGGTCGTCGTCGTTGTTGTCACCGTCCTCTTCGCTGCCATCATTGGTGCCGCTGTTGCCGTCATCCTCGTTGTCCTGACCGTCGTTTCTTTCATCGTCGTCCTTGTCCTGATTGTTGTCATCATCGCCGCCATTGTTGTCATTGTCATCCTCGCCGCCATCGACGTCGCCGTCGTCGTCGTCGTCGTGATTTATCATAGTTTTCGTTGTCGTCCTCTTTGTTGTCGTCATCGTCTTGGTCGTCGTGGTCCTCATCGCCGTCGTCGTCGTCGGCTTCATTGTGGTGGTGGTGGTGGTGGTGGTGGTGGTGGTGGTGGTCGCCGTCGTCGTCGTCGTCATCGTTGTTGCTATCCTCGTTGCTTTCATCA
Source organism: Penium margaritaceum (assembly GCA_023375785.1). Classification (NCBI taxonomy): domain Eukaryota; kingdom Viridiplantae; phylum Streptophyta; class Zygnematophyceae; order Desmidiales; family Peniaceae; genus Penium; species Penium margaritaceum. The sequence continues at coordinate 1,146 of SZWC01017678.1, read as the reverse complement.
CTCATCCTTGGATCGTTGTCGTTGGCAAGGCTGTTAGATCGGATCGGATAGTTGATCCGATCTAACACCACTATCTGATCCGAAACCGATCCGAAGTGGTCTCGGATCGGATTCTGATCTGACCGCTTCGGATCGGATTAGATTCGGTTTCTTTCCCGCAATGACTGGATCGATCAGATTCTATCTGATCTAAAACCGATTTGAAATCCGATCTGAACTTCATCTGGAACCGATCTGAAATCGGACCACTCAACGCCCTCATGCCGACCGCTCAACGCCCTCACGCCGACCGCTCAACGCCCTCACGCCGACCGCTCAACGCCCTCACCAAGGCTGTTAGATCGGATCGGATACTTGATCCGAATCCGATCTGAATCAACTATCCGATCCGAAACCGACCTGAAGTGTGGTCAGATCGGATTCGGATCCGACCACTTCGGGCCGGATCGGATTCGGATTCTTCTCCGTTAAGATCGGATCGGATCGGATACTAGCCGATCTGAAACCGATCTGAAACCGATCTGAAACCGATCTGAAACCAATCTGAAACCGATCTGGAAACCAATCTGACAATGATCTGAAATCCAACCTCTCAGCGCCATCACCCTCACTGCTCAACGCCCTCACAACGCTGAATGCTCTCACGCTGAACGCTAGGCTTAGCAGCGGCAGCAGCTGCAGCTTACGGCGTCAGCGGGAGCAGCTGCAGTTAGCAGTTGAACCACTCCAATCCGACGTATGGACCTGATATTTGCATAAATGTGGTGTAATCCGCCCAAACCCGATTTGAATTTGATCTAAACCGCCAAAATCTGATGTAATCCGAACTAATGAACCCCAAAACCGATCTGATCCGAAGTCAAACTTCGGATCGGATCGGTTTCGGTTTACAGAATGTTCAGATCGGATCGGATCAGATCTGAATCCGATCTTTCAGATCAGATTCAGATCGGATTCGGATTTTTTCAGATCGGATTCGGATAATCCGAATCCGATCCGGTCTAACAGCCTTGGTCGTTGTCGTCGTCGTCGTCGTCGTCGTTGTCGTCGTCGTCGTCGTCGTCGTCGTCGTCGTCGTCGTCGTCGTCGTCGTCGTCGTCGTCGTCGTCGTCGTCGTCGTCGTCGTCGACGTCGTCGTCGTCGTCG
>SZWC01017677.1:23060-50962 GCA_023375785.1 Penium margaritaceum | reverse complement strand
TGTTAGCTACTGAGCTAACCACCTCCGGCAGAGAAGCCGCGAAACCGAAAAGCTCACAAAGGTTCTTACACCTTCCTCCTTTGCATGTATGTGTCATGCACCCCAAACTTAATCAGGCATACACTTCACCTTCAAGAGTACTAACGCCTTAGCATTACATCTCAAGAAGAGCTCAAGTCGTCAATACGCAAGAGAGCATCAAGCAAGGGTTGATTGATCAGCATGCAAGACAAGTCCTTTTATAGCTGTCTGTCCAGTCCTAGAACTCAAAAGCACATTCCTGGGAAGTGGCCTGAACCAGCCACGTCACCAATAGACTTGCACTGTGAGCTTGACACATAAGCATCCAAGTGTCAAGGTGACAGACCAACCATGTAGCGTCCAAGAAGCTACGGACTTTCTTTCTTGGAAGCTTCCACAACAAACAAGATATGCATGGGGCCAGGATCGAACTCATGACCTCTCACTTGGCCAAATCAACAAAATGGCCAGGGCAACCACTCACCCACATGGTGTACTCACAGGTCATATCTCACAAGAGACAGAGCATAGTTGAGTCACACTACAACGGATCTAGGGGTCATACCTCCACAAGGGGCAGAGCATTCCTGATCCGTCCTACAACACTGAACAAGGGGCAGAAACATTTAACACTGTGTACGCGGGACCCAAACTTGAGGAACCACGAATACATTCCCGGGAGTCTATACGTGTTCTGTCATGAGTGGATATCCTGGTCACAATGTTTTCCGATTCGTGAATTTGTTCCATCTTTTGTTCCAGTGGGGGTTGTGTCCTAAGTTAAAGTGATAATGAGGATAGAAGTGCACCGTCATCGAACACGTTTTCTTGTCGTCAATGTAAAGACGTGCGGTCAAATCAAGTTTGCTGCATTAGTGTCAACGAATGCCCGAGCAAAACAAGGGGGGTGTTTTTCTTGTTTGCAGTCGTTGTCGTCCTTGTAAAACGATGACATGGTGTCGTCATCACCACTTGTGGTACAAACCACGACCATGCATGGCTATCAAGTACAGTCTTCTGAATGAGAAAGGGGGTCTGAATCTTACGTGAGACGATGATAACGCTTGCCACACACGTGCCATTCGGCAGATTTTGTCGTCGACTATCACATCCAGAGTTCAGGTCCTATGCATCCGCCAACGATGGTACAAAATGCCACGCGGAAGCCACGGCGGCGCATAGTGGGTGCGTGCTCCCACAGCCAGCGAACCAGGCCCATATTTCGATGATCCCAACGACGGTGACTGTTAGTAGCAGTATGGGACATGATGTCCCGCGGTTCACCATGGTGCATGACATGCACTACATTGATTTTCCTCTCTATGCACCGTGCGTGCCAGTTGCAAGCCATGGCAAACATGTTGCTTCTCTTTGGAGCCATCCTTTCCCCAGGTGATCCCGCTCGCCATGGCACTTGTGCTCGTTCTCAACTCTGGTACTTGGGTATGATGGTTACGAAGGTGACCGTTAGGTGGATACGATGTACATTAGCGTACATGGTATTACATGATACACCCATAGGGGGTGTTAGAGATACACCACCTTTTCACTTTTATGTTCCCCCGTAAGCGACCGTCGATAGCTCCGTCGAGGAGGAGGAGCTCCGTGTTTCCCAAGGATGCACAAACAACTTTGTGTTTGACGACTTCGACGAGGCTTGTTGGGTCCAACACCTTCAAGTGGGAGAGTGCATTACCCCACGCTCTCCAGAGCATGGAGAACAGTGTCTGATGAGGTTCAATGGTGGCTCCCACGTCCAGCTGTTCCGCCTCCTGGCTACGGGTGGGTTGCACTCGTAAAAATCACCAAGGCGTCAGTTGTGAATGACTTGGATATGCCACTTCGTCCAAGTACTATGCAAGTGTGTCCACGTTCTTGCTGTTAACGTCATACACTGGTTCTTTTTGGGACTTGTTAACTCTTTCCCATTATCCTTGATGTAGGATCATCTCACAATGAACATACCCCTCCCTTTTTGGACTCCAGGGACGCCAACGTAAAGAACAAGGGCACCAAGCCAAGAAAGCATCCTTAACGGGACGCCCACTAATGCCTTCCGAGACATGGACACCTTCCGCAAGGCGGTGCACGACTACGTGGTGTCGGCACATATGGGGGTCATCTTTGTGAGAAGCGAACCAACACGGCTGGAGGCCCAGTGTGCACACTGGAGGCAGCTGGGCTACACATGGCAGCTCAAGGTGCAATGGTAGAGGAAGACTAGAACGTCACCATCATTTTTTTCATGGAGAACCATAAGTGTACCAAGATTGGGAGAAAAGGTGATCCATCAAGGAAGGTGACGTGCGTGCTACGCCACATCGAGCCCACCATCCCCAAGGAACCATGTACCTTGTCGAAGGCCTTACGACAAATTGTGGAGGCGTGCATGTTGCAGTGGTTGGCGTACCATGCCATACACCATACAAAGAAGAAGGCTCTTACCAACCTCATGGGCAAGAAGAGCTACTCGTGGGGGCTCTTCCCAGCCTACACCAGTGTCGTAAGTATGTTCAGTACTTTTTCTCGTGTCCATGGTTTCAAGATCTCCGGCGCGTATGAAGTCGTGCCCTCTTCTATTATTGCAACCGTTGGTTGCAGTCGAAGAAGGTTGACCCATACACCATGGTTGTCGCGGAGCAAGACCAGCAGCACCTCTTCTGACTTGTGTTTGTGGCCCTGGATGTCTGTCGGAATGGGTGGCTGCATGTGGTCGCTTGCGATGCTGTAGCCGACCTTGTCGTGGTCAGAACAAGTCTGGAGACGTGTGTGTTAGTCACCCGGAGCTCTCACTTGATGACGCCTGATCCAGACACGTTGAAGGAGGCATTCTCAGCTCTGGATGCAGACTTGTGGTGTATTGTTTATTAGGATGAGTTGAGAGCCACCGTGAGCACAATGTCTATGAGCTTGTCGACCTTCCGCTTGGGTAGAAGGATGTATAGACCGAGTGGGTCTTTTGCAAGAAGGTCAAGCCTGATGGCATAGTGGATTGCTACAAGGCTTGCTTGATGACCAAGGAGTTCTCACAGGTTGAGGGTGTAGATTTCACTGACACCTTTGAACCCGTTTGCCGCATGACCACCGCTCGCGCTTTGTTCAGTGTTGTTGCTCACCATGACTGGGAGCTACACTAGATGGATATGAACAACGCGTTCCTCCATGTTTTCCTAGAGGAGGAGATCTACATGATCTAACCACCTGGATTCGAGGTCGGTGACAAGGTCTGGTGCTTGCGGAAGGCCTTGTATGACTTGAAAGAGTCATCCAAGTACTGAAACTTGGAGATCACTGGCACACAGGCTCGTGCCGGTTACATGCAGAGTGATGTTGACCTGTCCCTCAGACAAAGAGTTGAGAGATTCACTGCCATCTTGGTCTATGAGGACGACCTCCTAGCGCGTCTCCTTCTATGGAGGCCATGAAGGAGGCCAAGGCAATCCTTTAGGCTGCCTATAGGATGAAGGACCTTGGTCATGCAGCTCTGTTTCTCGAGATGGAGATCATGCGTGATCTTCAGTGGCGGACACTCTTTTTACATCAGGCTGGTATGCCAGCGTTGTGAGGGGGGGGGGTTGTTGAACTCCTTGGTGTAGTTCCTACATCCTCCACCCCCATCATACCCGATGTGTTCTAAAGGTATATGATCCATCACAACGAGCCCTTCACGCGGCTGTGTGACCGGTGCGGTACGTGGCTCCACACCATACATCCGACTCTACTTTTGATGGTAGTGTTTGGTGTTAGTTGATGACTACACAAATAGTGACTTGGCATGGAGTCCTGATGGGCACAGTCGGTTAGGCTGCGTGCTCCTACTGGGTGGGATTATTGTGTCGTGACATAGTGGCAAGTAGGGTTGTATTGCACATAGCTCATCAGAGGTTGAGTATGTTGCTCAGGGGGTTGGGGCTACTAAGGTGGTGTGGCTGTATTATCTATTCCATGAGTTGCATTAATATGTGCCTTGCGTTGTTCTGCGTAGTGACAAGAAGAGTGCTCTTGCCATTGTAGAGAACTCTGGTATGTTTCATGCACGCATGAAGCACATTTCTCTTTAGCATCATTTTGTGCATGATCTTGTGGAGCGACAGGTGATATCTGTCAACTGGGTTGGGACGGACATGCAGCGGGCTGACTTCTTGACCAAGGCACTTGCGCGGGGAAAGTTCATGGTAGCCATTCGTTGTGTTGACCTTCGGCCCTTGCCTGAGAATTTATGAGAGTGGGGTGTATGAGCATGGACTATTGAGCATCTGGTTGCGCACTCGTGTCAGCTTTGTACGTGTATGGACATGTGTACCATCGGTTTATGGGGAAGTGTTGTGTTGTGAGTCGTCCCTATCTGTTTTTACATCTTACTATCACCACTCGGCCGTGTCCATGCTTGTGCACATCCCTGATGTGGACCCAGCTGGCGCCGGAGCACCGCTGGGTGTTGACCCCACCCAGTAGTGTCAGGTGGAATGCGCGTGGTGCAGTCCCAACGTTTGTCTGATCATCTCTAGTGGTTCACGTCTTCTGTTTTGGGCGAATCTGAGCCTAAGCATGAGCTTTCTGGTCGCCCCACGCTATGTGAGCAGGCATTTAGAGACAGTCACTTTTGCAAAGGGAATAATTTTTTTTTGCATCTATGCTTGTACATACACATGATCACAATTTTGATAAGTATATTCATGAGCTTTCCAACGCACTAAACCGCGCGCGATTTGGCCGAGCATATCCCAAGTTACGCTTGTCGAAGCGTAGGTCTCACCCACCACAAAAACCTGATGCCGCCACACGCTCTGGCGCCTTCCTTCACGTGCGAAGCGTCTTTCCCAAGGCAGAGATCCCATTGCACATGATGCATGGATCCAATGCACTGTTTCCACACACCTCTCCCACTCTTGGGTGGAGTTTAGTGATGGGGTGTGACGAGGTTCAAAACCAGTCCGCGGACCAGCAATCAGAATTTTGACCAAGTCCCCGAGTAACAAAAGTACCATCTAGGATTTTGCTCCGGAAGGTCTGCCGAGGCATCCGGTGGATAATCCACCGGGTCCTGTACTGCAGTTTGTTACTGAGGGACTTAGCCAAAATCCTGGCTCGGCGTCCGAAACTCAGTAGTACATTTTGTTGCTCGGGGACTTAGTCACAATTCTGACTGCAGGTCCGCGAACATGTTTTGAACCTCATCACACCCCATCACCAAACTCGACCTAAAAGTGGGAGAGGTGCGTGGAAACAGTGCAGGGGAACCATACATCACGTGAAATGGGTTCTGCGCCTTGGGAGAGGCGCTTCGCACGTGAAGGAAGGCGCCACGGCGTGTGGCGGGGTCAGGCTTCTGTGGTGGGTGAGACCTACGCTTCCGCAAGCGTAAGTTGGGCTACGCTTGGCCGAATCGCATGCAGTTTGGTGCGTTGGAAATCTAATGACTAGCCCTATACATGTTGTGATCATGTTCATGTAAAAGTGACTGTATCTGAATGTCTACTCACATTGCGTGAGGCGACCAAAAAGCTCACGCTCAGTCTCAGATTCGGCCAAAACAGAAGACGCGAACCACTAGAGATAATCAAACAAACTTCGGGACCGCACCATGTGGATTCCACCTGACAAAGGGTTATGGGCCCATGGGTGTGATAGCCTCCAACGTTCACGTCTTCCGCAGCGCACGGGATCGTTATCTTGGACGTCGCCGTGAAGTTCTGAGGACTTGTCGGAGTAGCTACTGCGCACATGGCACAGAAGGAGACGCAGCCCATTCAGAAGTATGCGGGTGGCCCAGGCTTTGGGCTATGGAGGTGGTAGTTTGAGCTGCACCTCTCGCATAAGGGGCTGCTGGACATCATGTTGGGAAAGGAGGCGCTCACAGAGATGAAACCTATGGACACGGAGAAGGTGGCCTTTGAAAAGAAGAACTCGGAGGCGCTCATACCCCTGGTGTCAAGAACGGCCGAGTCGCAGTGGGGTTACTTCCAAGGCAGCAAGCTGGCAGCCAAAGCTTGGCAAAAGCTTTGTGCCATCCACCAATACAAGTCACTCGCTAATAAAATCTTTGCGATGAAGCGGCTTCTCACGGTGAGAATCGAGGAGGGAGATGATGTCATCTCCGCCATGAAGCAGGTCGAGTCGCTCGCATCGCAATGCAATGACATGGGGTGGAAGATCGACATGGAATTGCAGGCGATGGCCGTCCTCATGGTCCTATCTGACAGTTGGGGTCAACTCATCACCGTTCTCAGAGGATGGTCAGAGGACAAGCTCACCTATGGCGTGGTCGCAGAATACATCCGCAACTAAGCACAACGACAGAGCTGCCGGGAGTCATCGTCTTTCTCATCGGCCCTCATCACCAAAACGTGTGGTGGCGGAAGCGGGGGCAGAGGAAACGGCCATAAGGGCGGCGGCAAGAAGGGCGCCAAGAAAGGTTCGTGCCGCAGTTGCTGCAAGGAGGGCCATTGGGCCCGTGAGTGCCCGGAGGAGACGAAGAACGGCGGTAAAAACAACAAGGGCAGGTCGCTCCTCAACGGGAACAAGAACCACTTCCTCAAGAAGGCCAACAGGCGGTGCCTGGATTCCGGGGCCAAGGAGCACACCCAAGTCGAGAAGGTGGGGTTCGTCACCTACGAGAAGTCCTCCGAGTCGATGGTGGTTGCGAATGACAAAGCCGAGCCGGCGGCCGGCCAATGCGACGTGGAGGTGGAAGTCGTGGTGGGCGATAAGAAGGAGCTGTGCACAATTCGTGATGTGCAGCACGTCCCTAGCCTGGCTGACATCTTGAGTGTCAGCCATTTAACAGATGAGGGGAATAAGGTGCTCTTCCGCAGGAAAGGCGCAATGGTGCGGATTGATGGCAATGGCAAGGCCGTGCTGGAGGCGAAGCGTGAGGGCGGTCTCTAAATTGTGGAGACCAAGGTGGTCTCTGCAGCATCGCACGTAGCGGACTCGTAGGAACGCGTCATCAACATGGCCAAGGGACGAAGCACTGATCTGCAGCTTTGGAACCGACGGTTGGGGCTTTCGGTGCCCACAACATGGTGCAAGGCCTCGTCATCGCCGGTGCAGCAGACGCGGCAGCAGATGCAGTAGTGCACAAAACATGCGAGCCTTGCATTTTGGGTAAGGCGCGGCGCAAGCCGTTCAACGAGAACCCAACTCGCGCAAAGGACCTGCTGGAGGTCGTGCACAGCAACGTGTGAAGACCGTTCAAAATGCCGTCAAACAACGGTTTGAGATATTTTGTCACCTTCATTGACGACTGTAGCAAAAAACTCCACGTGTTCTTCATGAAGCAAAAAGGCGAGACCCTGGACCGGCTGATGGAGTACGTTGCAGCGGTGGAGAGGCAGACTGGCCGAAAGGTCAGAGCGCTACGCAACGCCAATGGTGGAGAGTACGTGGGCTGCAGCGGGTAGATGAAGCAACATGGCATCAAGTGGGAACCCACTATGCCGTACTCGCCACAATCAAATGGAGTGGCGGAGTGGGCAAACCAGATGCTGCTCAACATGGTAGGGACCATGCTTGTGGATGCGGGGTTGCCGCGAGGGTTCTAGGCGAAGGCTGTGCGTACAGCGAGCTACACCATCAACCTCACCCCAACAGCGGTGCTGAAGGTTAAGGGCGGCTGGAAGACGCCGCAGGAGGTTTGGAGCGGGCGCAAGCCAAACGTACTGCACCTGAAGGTGTTCGGTGCAAGGCGCACGCGATGGTACTGGTGGCATAGCGACGCGACATCAAGCTGGAACCGTGGGCGAAACTGTGCTTGTTCCTTGGCTATGAGAGCACGCAAAAGGTGTACCGGCTCTGGGACCCGCGCACGCAAGAGATCATCCGTAGCCGTGACGTAAAGTTTGATGAGCAGCAGAGCTATAGCACCAGCAGTAATGATATGAGCGTCGGGAACACTCCAAATCAGGGTGATTGGATCCAACTCCTCGACTACAAGGAGGAGCCGGCGGATGCAGAGGTTAAAGATGTGGCGACAGAGCGCGGCGGTGTAACAAGTGCAGCAGCCGACGTGGAAGACTCTGACAACGATGTAGCTAGGCTGGAGATCCGGTGAAACGATCTGTAGAAGGAGGCACCACGGGTGTCGAAGCACACACTCCTGGCAGAGTTTGCGTCGGGTGCAAAGAAAAATCCTCCGGACGCGCCACCCGTCTGGTTGATGGTTCACTGGAGTGCGAGAGATCCTCGGGGAATCATCCAGTCGATGATTCACTGGAGCGGCCGGAGTCAGAAGGATCGCAGCAGAGCGATGAGATGCCACAAAAACTGTCGCGCCGTTGCGGGAGATAGCGGAGAGCGGGGAAGTGTTTTGACACAGGCACCGGTCGATGGATCGGCATGACGCGATGCATGCTGGCTGCATCAATGGAGCCAACGACCGTGCAGGAGGTACTTGCGTGGCCCGAGGGAAAGCAGTGAGACGCCGCCATCATGTCAGAGCTAGCGTCCATTGTTGAAAACGACATGTGGCAGCTGGTTGAAAGGCCGAAAGATGCCAAGGTCATCGGCTCCAAGTGGGTCTTCAAGACCAAGTTCACCAAAGAAGGTGTGGCGAACAAGTACACGGCGCGACTTGTGGCAAAGGGTACTCGCAGCATAAGGGCAAGCACTACGATGAGAATTTCAGCCCCGTGACAAAGTTCACAAGCATCGGGTTGATCCTTGCAGTGGCAGCCGCGAAGGACATGGAGCTCCACCAAATGGGCGTAAAGACGGCCTTCCTCAATGGTATCATCGACAAAGCAATCTACATGGAGGTGCCGAAGGGGGTGGAGGCGCCGGAGGGCAAGGTGTGCAAGCTGCGGAAGTCCTTGTACGGGCTAAAACAATCGTCCGGATGCTGGTACCAACAGATGGACAGCTTCATGGCACAACTCGGGTTCAAGCCCTGTGAGGCGGATAACAGTGTGTACGTGCGGCATAGCAAGAAGCTCCATCAGATCGTCCCACTCTACGTAGACGATCTGATCTTGTGCTCCTTGGACTTGGCGAGCCCACAACAGCTGAAAGAGCCGCTAAGCACCGGGATCCAGATGTCGGACATGGGCGACCTGGAGTTCTACCTCATGGTGAGCATTACGCGGATCCGGACGGCGTGCATTCTTGAGCTGGGGCAAGCCAAATACATGGCCGAGGTGCTAAAGTGTATGGCATGGAGGATTGCAAACAGGTGTGCAGTCCGGTCTCCACGACCTGTGAACTGAGTGCAACAATGGCACCGCAAACAAAAGATGAGCGGGAGGATATGGCAGTTGTGCCCTACCAATCAACGGTGAGCAGCCTCATGTAAGCCATGGTGTCAACTCGACCGGACCTGGCCTACGCGGTGGGCCAAGTGAGCAGGTACGTGGCCGATCCAGGGCCACTACACTCGCAGGCGCTCAAGCGCATCCTCCGCTACCTGTAGGCGACGTGGCACGCGCGCCTGAGGTTCGACGGCAAGTGCCGGGCGGACCTCTTGCGTCTGGTCTGCTACACGGATGCAGACTAGGCTGGCGATGTGGACAAGCGGAAGTCCACATCCGGCTACGTGATCCTCCTCACTGGTGCAACGGTTTTGTGGTGTATTAGGAAGCAGGACTGCGTCGCCACCTCCACGGTGGAAGCTGAGTACATCGCGCTGGCCGATGCGGTCAAGGAGGCGGCCTGGCTCTGGAGGTTGCTGGGCGTGCCGAAGCTGGAGCCTATGGTGGTGCAAGAGGACAACACCGGCTCCATCTCGCTGACCAACAACCCGACACAGCACAGGAGGACAAAGCACATCAACTTACGTTGCCACTACGCACGGGACATGGTTGAGAAGGGGCAGGTGGTGCTGCAACATTGCAGCACGCACAAAATGCTTACGAATTGCTTGATTAAAGCGCAACCCGCAGAACGGCACGCAATGAGCGTGGCTGGGCTTGGGATTACCAGCTATGGTGGGCTCGAGATGAGTGAGAGCACGGTGTAGCAGCGGCCATGGAAGGTGCAAGGGGGAGAATGTTGAAAAATTGCCCCTCTGCATGCCCAAGTGCGGGGGGGGCAATTTTTCAACAAGTAGCACCTACCAGACAACTGCCAGGACGTCTCGGGTGCTTGCTTGGATGCTCTGCAGATGTTCTGTAGTCGCAATGGTTTGTTTTGGTGGACAAGCTTCTAAGCGCGATTTGCATGTTTTACATTGTTTATCTATTGATCGATGCCGGACTTGTGCGTTTAACCATTTGCAGACTCTGGCTCAAGATCCTGTATCTTTAGGTTCAGACGGTGATGCGTTTCGATACCTGTGCGGAGAGTAATGGTGTTAAATCGAGATCAAGCCAGACTTGATCTCTATTGTCTCGATTCTGTCTCGCCTTGTTGTCTCGTATTGCTCGACACTAGACAGTCTCGATTTGTCTCGCGCGAGACAAGATGAGACCGAGACACGTCATGTGTTGCGCGAGATCGAGTTGATAATCTCGTACCACAGTGTAATTCTCGCATTGTTTTTTCCGTGGACCTACCACGTGTGCCAAGGTCTTTATCACCAATCGCGCAGGATCTGTCAGCACACAAAGCGGGCAGATCCAGTGTGCGTCACACACTAGTTGGAAATGATTGCGGACAGTTAACACTAACATGAAAAAACATGATGTAGTTGTTTTCTCCGTAAACATACCAATGAAGTTATGAGTCTTCCAGTAGGTTCAATTCGTACACTATTCTTTCTACATTGTTGACAATAGTCTTTTCGTTCTTAGTGTCATGTTTTTATCTCCACGTCAGCTGGTTGCACACGCAAGGCGCTAGTTTGTATTGGAAAACATTCATGTCCTGTGGTCAAGATGTACAATTGTCAGTCGAGTCAGCGAAAGAGTGACCTTTTATCTTTGAGATATCGAGTTTGATTCATGAACTTCGAAAACGTTGCTCCTTGTCAAAAGTGTAGTCGTTGCGAAGTGGGTGCGTTCCGATAGGTCGCCGTGTCATTGCACTCGCCCCTCGAAATAGTATAAAGCGAGATTTCCTAGGACGTGAGCGAGACTGAGATTAGACCAACAAGCATGATGCAAATTGGTACGAGACCGACATTTTCTCGTGCTCTGTACCCAGTAGAAAACATCTTGTACCAAAGTGAGAAAAAGGAGTTAGAGATCGAGATATATTGTCTCGATCTCGATTTAACATGGTGACCGCAAAGTTATGGCCAAAACAACGGATTTGGGCTAGTTTTAAGACAAACTGACACTGCCGCATGGTCACTCGCTGTGCGCCGCTGCACGTATTTATGTTATGTACTTGTCAATTGTCATTTCTCTCTGTGTTTATGACCTATTGGAGCTTCTGAGACTTTGCGCGTCTCCCTAGCCTAACTCTTGCTGTTTCTTGCACTTGCTTCGTTGCTGGTGCGCCAGCTGACTGGATTGTTTCGCCACGTCAACAATAACAAAGCTAGGAAGCTTCCAAGAAGTTTTCAGTGGCGTCTTGAAGGGGAGGGGGGGGGGGGGGTTGGAAGTGTTATGTCCCTGACGTACACGATTCCATAAACTCTTTGAATGGGCTATTCTGTCTTTACATTCATGGCCCACAGAGTGATTACTTCAGGATTCGTACACTGTTTGGCAAAGGGCATTTTGGCCAACTATCCCGACCTCCGGTGTTTTGCTCTATACATTTTTGACAACTTAAAAAACCTTCCAGATTGGCCAACAGAAATCGATGCGAATCACATCGATGTTTTGTTATTGTTCGGACGACTTCTCGACGGTGTTAGACTTCTAGAAAGAAGCGCCTCAACATTCTCGAAGCCCTTGGACTTCTCAACGGAGCTTGTGAAAGCAACCACTCATGGCGCGACCTCGCACCCGTTGCTCTGCTCGAGCACCGAGGACCGGACACATGCCTCATTGTACGCATGTGGTGGTCTGAATCGACACTTGTCATCGAAGTACACTTACCGCCTAATGAAAATTATCCCTTTGTCCCTTATCCTCAAATCGTCTTTTGTCTCGCACCTCATCCCTGTGAACCACTTACGTTCCGCTCGACGTACAAGGTGAGCTGAAGATCATCCAAGTGTCCCAATGGCTTTAATCGCCTTTTGCTCCACCTTCTAACTGTGAAGCATTCAAGTCCTGTTTGATGCAACACAGGTTGATCAACATAGAAATGAGGTTGAAGTATTATGTTATTGTCTCTTTGGCCATCTTGTCACTTATCACCATTAGTTGGATAGACATGGATTGCTTTTGCCCTCTACTTCACCAAACGTGCTGATGTCATCCCTAGGTGATGAGCACACTGACAGCAAACAATAGGTTATCATCAAGCTCCACAAGAGAACCAAGCATACGGGAAAAAACACGGCTGAACCTCCGCACTTGGCTTTGGATCTCGGTGGGTTTGCGAATCCATTTCGCACCGGCACTCTGCTGCATCAACGGGGCTTGCTCATGGGTACCCTGTGTCATTGCTGGTTTGGGTTGCGTCATTTCCTAGGTGTCGTCCGGAGTTTACTTCCGACTACGCTTGGAAACGATGCACTTGGTCCTCTCTCGAACGACACTGATTGCAGCGGTTCAAAGTCAGAACGATCGCAGTCGGAGGACCTGTTTAATATTTGTTGAATATCACAGATTCTCTGTGGCAACATGCGAGCGAGCGAGGTGCCAGAAAGGTGTGCAGCAGTTTGCCCTCTCTCCCAAATGGTTGGAATGATTTCGAGGGCTCGTTTGTGTACGGTCAGTTTAGCAGCATAATGGGTCCAGCATACGGAATCCGTGGGTACGGAATTCCGCGGCATACGGTATCCGTGCTGGCCGCGCCCACGATGTCTACGCCCCAGTTCAATTGAAGTCGATCGTCGGAGGTGGGGGGAGGGGTTCCTGCAATTTACGACGCAATCCAACAGCTCAGGCACATCCCTCGCGGATGGTTTGACTCCAATCGTAGTCACGCATCGAAGCGAAGGACGAGGCCAACACAGTCCATGTGCCGCTAACGGTAAGTTTACAAATCGATCCTTCCCAGAACCGGTTGCATATCGGCGACTGTCCGCTGCCCTGCTGTAATGAACACGATGCTAGTTCAGCGAAAACCGGAGAGCTCGGGGGCCTTAGCCGTGGTTCACGGGAGGAAACCACAATTCCAGTGAGGTTTTGGGCAGGTCACGTAAAAATGTCAAGCTCCGAGTGGGGTTCCAACAATATCAGATTTCAAGCCTGGAATACACAAATAGTAACTATTGCAAGGGTATACCAAAAGACCAACTTAACTACGTGGTATCCAAAAATGTCAAATTTCCGGAGGGGCACACAGAAATGTCCAAAATAGCCCTGTCACTTTCCAGCGAAGCAAACAAAAGGAAAAATTCTTCATGGTTGTGCCACATCAAGATGCTGTTCATGTACCAACATTTTTCAAATGTATGTCCGTCTACAACATTTCTCTCACTATAAAAATTAGAAATCTTCATCTTTACCGAGGTTAGAAGTTCAAAATTCAACATTCTCTTATGTATAAATGCGACCTCAACTATGAGTCCCATTCTTTTTGGCTCACTCGAAGGTGCCATCATTGACCTTGGCTACTATTTTTTTCTCAAAACACAAAATAACATGACTTCTCAAAAGGCACACAGAAATTTCACATATAAGATGAATACAAAAAAATCACCTTGAAAAAAACCAAAGAAAAAAATTATTTTTTTAGGCACATGAAATGAAAAAATTCGCAAACATATTGCTTGATAAATCTCCCAAAATTTGGAAGTAATGTATGCGACTTGCACACATATAAAAGTGTTCCTATACTGATTAAAATTATTCTAACCACTCCTTTCACGTATCTTAAGAGGGTAATATCTTCCTTACCCATAATTCTACATGAATATCTATTCCATTGTTATGGTGCCACTCATAACATTGAAAATTTGTGAAGAAACTTGCATTTAAAATGGAATACATGCATTTCACCATGGAATTCATGTAATGTCACAAACATTTACCGTTATGTGTGGCAGCATAATAAACAAATCAATACTCATGTAGAATTATGAGAAAGGAATATATTCCGCTCACAAGATACACAAAAGGAGTGCTTGGTAGAATTTCAACTGATATAGGAAAACGTTTGGGGTACTTTTCTCGCATTCCCACTATCCTTGCAACTAATGCGCACCATACCAAATTATTGAACACAAATTACAACGGATTGAGTCTCCAGCTCTTCCTCCGAATTCATTGTTGGAGTTTGCAAAACGGCGTTCTCTGTCCGCGTGAGTGGTTTACCCCCTTCAGAGGACTGAGGGGCAATCATCATCAACGACCGAGAGCAGAGAGACTCAAATATTTCGAGTCTCCGAAGGCCCATTTCCGTTTTTAACCTTACCCCCAGTTTTAGGACCCAAACCGGGGGTTCTTACCTCCAACTCTTGTGTTCACACGAGTTATTTTGTTTATCTAATGTTGAAGTTTGTCGCAAATGAACTTCGATTTACATTTTGCCGTTTTGGTGCAAAATCGTCGCGTGTGAGGCACGCGAGCGATTTTGTCCCAGCTCTTTTGTCCTCACCCTTGCTCCCCCTATCCCTCGTACTCGCTTGCTTGTTTGCAAGGAGGGGGAGGGGGGGGGGCAAGGCCACGAGGCCACGAGGCATCGCCCTCGAGGCCATCGTGGCCCCTGAGCCGCCGATCCGGCTGAGGCCACGATCGGCGGCTGGCGGCTGGCCCGCCGGTGGTCGGCCGGTCGTTTGGCCGGCTGCCGGCTTTCCAGTCAGCTGGTAGCGAGCTGGCCGGCGGCCAAGAAAATGTTGGCCAGTGGCCAACCCTTGTTAATGCGAGGGGTGGTGCGCAACCACCCCTTGCTTCAGCGAGGTGGGAGGGCCGAACCGGCCCTCTTGCTACGTTCCTCCCCACTAACTACGAACCGTCTTGGTTCATGGACAACAAGTAGGATTGTCAGTTAGTGAGATATCAACATTGTGAAAGATAACTAATGATTTCAATCACCAGCAAAACACGAACATGTGCATGGTACTTGGACCTAAGTTGCGGCTTGTAATTGAGCACGGCTAGCGGCCTCCCCCCTTTAGGCTAGAGCGTCCATGCGACAGCCATGTAGGATTTCACTTACCTTCTATGGTTGCTGTCCATGAATGCTGCCCCGTGGGAATGTTGTTCACTTTTGCCACGTTCAGGTAGTACATCCTGCCATGCGTTGATCTGTGCTTGTTGTAAGCTTGCTCCAATACTCGTTGACCACCCCTGTGGGCAACCAAGATTCGGGCTCTTATGAGTTATGTTTTGGTCCACAATCAACTAAATGAACGAGGTACTCCCAAATTACCTTGCTGCTCGATGATTTTAATGTTAAATATTTTTGACCTAGTTGAAAGTCACCGAATGTGATGTGCTCGTCGAATTTGAAGGACTTCTCAATTATCATTAAATGTGGTTCGTCGAATTGAAGAGTCTACCACATCATTTACCCCATTTTGGGGCTAGGTGCCACAACTGCTTTGTTTGGGTGTGAAAGAAACAGGAAAAAAGTAAAAGACGATTGTGAAAAAACTTTCGACGATTTCAAGTACTCGTACTTTAAAGTTGCGAAAATTTGGATAGTCAAACATTCGAACATCGAGCAAGATTGTGGCAAGAATACTTTTTTTTGCATAGTGAGCCATATACGCAAGGCACATGAGAAATCCTAGTCTACGAAATCCTCCTCATCACATGCCTCGCCATGGAACAGCAACGCGCCGGCGTATGGAGCTACATCACGACAGAATGCCGGATTGAATACACGAGTGAAACTCAAGCAAGTCCATGCGTTTTTTACCATGGGCTCTGCCTCACGGATGTAGCCCCATGCATGGAGGAACCATGCATATTCCACCTCCTTGAGGTCTTTCATGCCGATGTGCATCGTCCCCCCCTCACGACTACACTCCGCACCCCACATAAAAATACGTTCTTCGAGTTTGTTCTTTAGCCGGCGAATGATGCCCTCGTCAACAGATTT
Organism: Penium margaritaceum; assembly: GCA_023375785.1. NCBI lineage: Eukaryota > Viridiplantae > Streptophyta > Zygnematophyceae > Desmidiales > Peniaceae > Penium > Penium margaritaceum. Next base: position 34,957 of record SZWC01017677.1, on the reverse strand, counting down.
TGCTTTTGATGTGAATCGTGCAGGAATGTAAATACTGTGCATGAACTTGAAGTTGTCCTTTAGCTAGAGGTGAAAAGAAGCGGACGCGTGCGGATGCCAAGTGTCAAGCACAAGTAGTAGATCTGCCTCGCCCTCGGGGACCCGAAGCACCACACACGTCCGCTTGTACTATGGGTGGACGATGGTGCAAATCCACTCTTTTGTTGTGTTAGTGTGGCCCAATGGGAGGGGGTGCACGTCAGGTTCCAAACAGCCTGAACGAGGGCGTGGACGTGGACTCCACGTGGAAGACAACAAGAGGTCTTCCCACCGGAAATCAGCTGCATTGACAGGAGTTCTGCGGTCATGGATGATGTGACAAGCGCGGTGATGGCACGTTTGTTCTCGACGCCCACAATTTGGATGTCCTCAGACTTCGTAGGAGCATACGTGTGACATGCTGCGGGAAGAAGGTGGATGCCGGTGAGATGCCCATTTAGTACCATGAAGGGTTTGATGCCGTACAGGTTCACCATGCATGTTGCACGACGATGGAAAGTACGGATTGTTTTCTCGTAGTCATCCGGCACTTTCTATGCAGTAGTAGTTTCGCTACGCCATGTCCACCCAAGCTCTCTCTTTATAAAACAACGGACCCATGACCGAGCAAAAGCACGTGTACCCATGCGTTCGTGCTTATCTGGGGCGTGCCGAGGAATGACCCCATGAATCTCGTGGCAAATGATCTTTGAATTTAGGGCATGTCCATCGGACCAAGCATCTTGGAGCGTTGATTTAATCTCATGGACGATTTCAGGATGTTTGTCAAGCCAAGCACTTTTACCCTTGCACCCATGTTTTCGTTTTTTCTCTTGAGTAGGCGCAGATGGTGCACAAGCAATAGAAGCAAGCACTGCACCCTCGTACTACTTCTTCACTACTTTTGTACCATCCACAAACCATCCTGCCACGGTGCTAAGTGCAAGTTAGTCATACACTAAGCAACCATTAGGAGTCCTAAATGTTTTCCTAAGATGCATAACAGTGGCGTAAGCCGTCAAATGAGACTTGAACGCCTTTAGAATTGTCTTGAAGTGTCCGGTACTGAACCAATCACAGTAGCGGCCACGCTTCTTTGAAGTTGCAGATGATACAGTTGATGTGGACATCTTTGACTCGGAGAGCTGCACTGCGAGGCAGTCCGTGTTGGTTGTGTTGTATGACAACTGCTCCTTTGTCCCACTTGATGTTCTGGACTCTGTCCATGACGCTGATGGGCTACTCAAAACGACGTGTACCACGTGCAACTTCGGGGAAGTAATGACAACCGACCCTGAGCACTGCTTGGTGTGAGGAGGAGACCTAGAGGGCGCAAGTGCATTGTCAAAAGCTGTGCCCTCATCAAAATTGAAGCGATGAGGAGGGGGTGTAGATTCCACACGTGCTTTAACCTTCTTGGCCGTTGTAAAACGACGTGCACGAGGGGGAGAGAGGGAAGAAGCAGCTTGTGGAGTAGCAGCAAGTGACGTGCTTGCTCCAGCCGCGTAGTTCATGAACTTCCGGGGGGGACATGGCATTCACGTGTTGTTGCACGCCTTGTCCTCCATAGGAGCAGCGGGTAGGGACAGCGGAGACTCCACGTACATTCCGAAGAAGTCGGCATGCATTCTCGAAGCCTCCGTGTTATCCGAAGTCAGCTTCGTCACCTTCCGTGGACCTCCCACAGGTTGTCACCTGGCAGGGGGCGTGGAGGAGGACCTTGATGAGCGGCCTCTTGTAGAGGACGAGTCCTCTTGTTGGCGGACACCTTGTTCAAAAACCGGTCCATGGTGGATGAGGGAAGGAAGAAGTTGGGTGAAGGTCGACAATGAAGTGTGTACGTGCTCTTGCCCACGGCCTTCATGTCTTTATGGAGGCATGCATGCCTTAGGCAAGGGCAACTCAACACTTAGCTCGTTCATATTGCATACGCTCCTACAGCCACCTTCATCGATGCGGTGATGACCGTTGGGCTAAGAATTTGTTTCCGACTCGATGTGTGCGCGCGCACTCGCAAACGGTCGCACGACGTTAAAATAAACGAGCACGAAGACTTTGTCCTTGACCGCTCGTCGGAATGAAAGGACCATGCATAAGTTGATGAACAAGTTCAACTGAACACTAATTTTATCAAACCCTGGCCTAAATCAAGGAATTCTAAAGTCTGAAAAAACCCATGGTCAAAATCAACAAGTAGTAGGGTACGCGTGGCCAAAGAGTACACTCTTAATGCAAGAGTAGACAAAGGACCTTGTATTAGCCGTGGGCAGCATGGATTTCAAGCGGTGGCTGAATGATTCCATCTGCCGTGTATGGAGTTTGCAAGCTCACATGAAACACGTCATGTATCTTCATACTCGACGGAAGTAGCAATCGGTATGCCATCGGCCCGATGCGTGCCAAAGTGGGAAACGGCCTAATCCACTTCGTTAGAAGTTTTCTTGCCTCTGGCGACTTCTGCCGAAGGTTTTTAGTGCTAAGCAACACTTTGTCACCGATGTCAAACGAGACCTCCCAATGGATGCTGATTACTGTTCAACACGAACGGTATGTATTGTGTGGACAAGTTCACCGAGTTGTTCACTTCCAACTCTAATGGTGCTAGGAATTTGTCCCAATCATGCATGACAGGGTCTACGTACATGCGGAGCATCTACTCTAGAGTGAAATTCATGCGCTCCATTTTTCGTAAGTTTGAGGGTGAATTGTTGTCAACATTTGTAACTCACTACCAAAGTACTTGTGCATCGTTTGCATGAACGTACTAGAAAAACTCCGATCTCGATCGAAGATAATGTGCAAGGGCAAGCCGTGGTACTTTATGACTCGCTCAAAGAAAAGATGAGTGGTATCTCTGCGTTCACGTGAGTGGTTGTACGAATGGAGTGCGTCATCTTCGTCAAAAGATCCACAACCACTAGTATTACATCATGGGCACGGGCCATGTCCATCACACGAGTAATGAAGGCCATGCTGATGCACGGTAATGGAGTCCCCAGAATGGGAGGATGTTGGAGGAGACCAACCTGCTTCTTGTTACTAGCCTTATTCCGAAGACATGGGTCGCATGTCATGCAATACTTACGTACATCGAGACTCTATCCTGGCCACCAATAGTGGTCCGAGAGTGCCAGTCTAATCTTTCGGGGTCCCACATGACTTACGACTGGTGGGTTGTGGAACCGGGAGATAAGTTTGGCTCAAAGGTCTCCTGGGTTTGGCAAAACAACTTGTTCTTTGTGCAAGAAGAATCTTGCGGCCTCCACCAAGTCATACTTGTCTAGGATTCATGAGTCTTGAAACCAAGAATCTCTATAACATCCCATCCAAATCTTGTTCACAAAACTGTTGTAATGGATAATCTCTCGAGGTGGTTGTCGCAGAGGTAAAGGGGGATGTGGTGATTGTACTATTGTTGTTGCAATGGCCATAAAACACCCACTGACCTCGGTGGTTGCTTTGACTTCCACAGGCTTTCAATCTAGTGGATCTATCACATTGATGCGTCCTGACCCATATTCCCACGTGAACCAGCATCGACTCACGTATTTGCTCCAACGCGCTTGTCGTCTTGACATGTTCGGTTGTGTCTGGAAAACTGCCAATGGATTATTGTCGGTCACGATCGTCACACCCCCTTTAGTACCCTCGAGGTAGCAACGCCACATCTAGAAGGTGTGTACTACTGCAAGGAGCTCTTCATCCCCTGTCGTGTATCTCGTTTTTGCGGGGATGAGCTGCTGGCTCTCATACGCAACTGTGTCACCGTTCTGCATGAGGACTGCTTTGAGTCCTACTACCGACACATCACATCGCACCTCCCACGGTTCGGATGGATCCGGAAGAGCTAGGACAGGCGACGTGCATAGAAGCTCTTTGACTTTTGAAAAAACGTTCTCGTAATGAGATGTCCATTCGAAACATACGTCTTTTTGAAGAAGCCAGGTTAGTGGTGCTACCAGGGTTGAATACGCTTGCATAAACTGTTAAAAGTAGTTTGCAAGGGCGAGGAAAGAATAAATCTACCAAACATTTTTGTAGCGTGGCCAGTCCAGAACGGCTTAGATTTGTCGTGCGTCGACACGAATGTGGTCCTTGCCGACAATGTGTTCAAGGTATTGGAGCTCAACTTGTGCAAACTTGGACTTGCTCACTGTTGCATAGAACTTTTGTTCCCAAAGGATTGCAAGAACTTTGTGTAGATGTTCCATATGCTCTTCCATTGATTTGGAGAAATCCAAGATGTCGTTCAAGGTAAACTAAGATGAACTGTGTAGTTGTTTGGCCAATGCTCGGTTCATTTCTCCTTGGAACGTTGCCGGGGCATTTGTAAGCCCGAAGCATAATGCTTCAAACTGATAGTGTCCATGTGTGTTGGAAACGCAGTTTTGGGCACATCATCTTCCATGATGCCGATTTGATGGTACCCTTGGGATGAATGCAAAGACGAAAATACTTTGGCGCCTTGGAGTTGGTCAAAAAGGTCCTTTATCCGTAGAAGGTGGAATCGATTTTTCAGTGTTAAGTTGTTCAACACCCTGTAATTCACGCACATGCGTAATCCACCGTCCTTTTTGTTCAAAAAAAGGATTGGCGCACCGTACGGCAATCTATCGGGCTCGATCCACCCTTTTGTAAGGTACTCTTTGATTTGGCGTTTGGCCTCTTGCCCATCTCCTGGACTAAGGTGTCACAATGGTCTGAACGGAGGAGTTGCCTCTGGTTGAAGAGAAATCATGTGGCCCATGTGTCCTTGTGGTGGTAGCCCAGCCGGTGGATGTTGGGATACATTCGAAAACTCTGCAAAAAGACATTTAATCTCTTGTGGCGTGTCTTCCTTCATGTCGTCCTCCACTTTTTGCCGCTGAGCCAAGAAGTATCGACAACCTTGTCGAATACGTCTCTTGACCTGCATCGTAGAAAAGCTGGCATTGACTTTGAGTCAGGTCGGTGATAACTATGTTTTCAGAGTCAACGTAAAGTGGCACTGTCATTTTCAGAGGATGAAACACTTCAATTCAAAGCACATTAGAGCCTTGTTCTCACAGAGACAGGGATCGCCTAGCACCACGTCAATGGGGTCAAGAAGGTTGAGTACCTAGAATGTGACACTCTGTGTGTAGTCTTGAATACAAGATTTTGCTTTACAAGTACTGATTACGGGTATTGTACAGTTTTCATTGACAATAACTACTCTATTTGATGGCTTGCACTTCAAGCCAACCTGTAGGGTAAAGCCATGTGTAACGAAAGAGTCGTCTCCTCCAATGTTAGGAAGTAAGTTCACGGGAACACAAGCTTGGTGTCCATTAAACCGTATCGTCATATTGCCTCTACTCTTTTAAGTGAACAGGCTCAATGGTGGCAAGCCGAGTTTATGAGAAACACGGAATTTGTATGACGGACGTCGCAACTCCCATGATTCACCCATTGGAGTCCACATCTTATGGACATGTGTGAATTAGGCCAGCACCTTCCAGTCTTTAAGTTTTATTAGGTCAAAATCGTCGACTAATGGGACCCTTAACGTGACTGAACTCATTTCTTTGAGGGCATTTGTTTTAATCACTACGTCATACAACTTTTGCACAGTGGTTGGTGTTGCCACCACTAAGCATGTAGGATCATGTATCTCTTCCGGAGATGCATGGTTTAGTGGGGAATGTCAGTCAGCAAATGTAGAATGCGGTTCAATAAGAGGAGAGAAAACAATAGAGAAATTTGAAATCGTGAAAATTCAAATTATTTAACATCCTCATATGAAAACATGAACCCAAACTCGTGTTCCCGTTCTACCCCTAAGTGGTCCCCACTAACGTCAGTGAGGGGTGGGGAAAACTTGCCCCACAGCCTTGTCTAATACCACGGCTGGGCCCATTTGTGCGATCGTGACCCTGTCCATGGCCCTTTCCGTAGCCTCCTACTACACCAATTTCACAAGGTGCTGTTACAACAGCTAACACCGTGGCTTCTTGTCCTCTAGTAGCAACCTCAGAGCACTGAGCCCTAAAGTGGTCTGATTATATGCAGTTGTGGTAAAGCCCTTCATGGTGGTCTTGTCTTTCAACTTCGCGCAGGCAAGACCATCACGTAAGTACTCCAGCAGCATGCACTCTGGGTACTTGTAGGTCTGAATCTTATCACCCTTTGTGAAGCTTTCAACTTCCTCCACGTGTGTAGTGAACCTGCTCAAGTAGGAATGGAGCGAGCTCCATAGCTGCGTGAAGTCCTTGATTTTGTGGAAGGTGCGCTGCGCCTCCTCACGTTGGGTGCACTTCTTGTACATGTTCGCGTAGAAGGCCTCCCACCGCATGGGTTACCACTTGAGGTGCGGCTACTGTGCACTCCACTCCTTGACCATATACTTGAAGAGTTTTTCGTCAAGGCGCGTCATGGTAAGGTTGCCCCAATGGCTGAGTGGAACCTTGTGGACACATAGAACGTGCTCCATGCGATTCAACCTAACTACCAGTTTCACGTTCTTCCAAAAGATCTCCACATTGTCGAGGAAGGACGTGTTCATGACCGACCTTGAAGTCGTAGAGGTAGGCAAGTCATCGCTGCCACCGATAGTGGCATCCGCAGCTGCGGCATGTTGCACTTGTTGCTACATCCGCATCTAAGTCACGCTCTACAATGCCTTGTCAAGGTCGTTGCATCGGCGGCTTGCCTCATGGGCGGCTAGGCACTTCAGCTGGCGATCATGGTCGAGGTCCTTGATGCTCTGCCTGACATGGATTAGCAAGTTGGTGAAGGTGAATTTGAGATCTGATGTCGTCAGAGCATCGATGATAGCCTCCAGGGCCTCACGTTATCTGTGCACCCTCACCCACTACTGGATGGTATGGATCGTGTACACGCCTCCAAGGAGTCCCACCTTTCAGACGAGACTGTCGTCGGCGATGACGCTCGAGTGCGCACTGCTNTCGAGGTCCTTGATGCTCTGCCTGACATGGATTAGCAAGTTGGTGAAGGTGAATTTGAGATCTGATGTCGTCAGAGCATCGATGATAGCCTCCAGGGCCTCACGTTATCTGTGCACCCTCACCCACTACTGGATGGTATGGTTCGTGTACACGCCTCCAAGGAGTCCCACCTTTCAGACGAGACTGTCGTCGGCGATGACGCTCGAGTGCGCACTGCTTTGCCCCATTGCGGCCATATTGTAGGAAGTGGGGTATGCACCCATTCTTCCGAGTGGTGCCGTATCTCCACCGTTGGCGGTGATCTTGAGTCAGCCTATTGCCTCAGCAACAAAATCCGCAAGCCACGACGGTCATCACGAATTGCCTTCGTTGTGACGTTGTTTTGGTTGGTTCTCGTAGGAACTCCCCATGTGGCTGGTTTTAGCGCCCTTGCTGCTCTTCGTAGTCTTGCTGCCGTCAGCAAGTTCAAGCGATGCACTGGGTGCCTTGCCCTTCTCGAGTAATTGGCTTGAGTATTTCAGCACGGGGATGGTGATGGTCACAATCCTTGTCGCCTTTGCCGGTTTCGGCTTCGTGTTCTTTGTCCAGGTCCTCCTTTTGGGGACCCTCCTCCATCGTATTGTCCATAATGTAGGTGTTACCCACGTATGCACCGACGTGCTCGTCGAGCAATTTTTCGGCCTCCACACGCTTCTCAGTATTACGGAGGTTGGTGTCGGTTGCCCCTGGCGGTACGCTTGCCTTTTGGCAATACGGTTGCCTTTCGGTTTGCAACCATGCTCAAGGCGGCGGTCCCCAAAATTTAGGTTCGCCTAGAGCTTGTGGTGATGCCGTCACCACCTTGTCTTTGTTGGTCTTGGATGGTCCGGCACTTGCCATCTTGTCGCTCGTGTAATTAGCACGTGAAGATCCTTGTGAGGATCACCCCACAATGTTAAGGAGGAATCGTCTCCCAAAAACCCCTTGCTCTCACGATCAATGAGGCTATTATAAATTCATTTTCTATGTCCATAGGCCGCCACGTTGGCACAAGGACGTGGGTTTTGAAACTAGTCATCCTAAGCCATGACTCAGCGTACTTGGAAGCAACTAGGATTGAGGAAAACAAAAAACAACAATGCAAGGGAATAACAGTAAGTGTAAGTACCGCTCTCAAAACTAGGAATAAGAGCAAGAAAATAAGCAAGTACAAAGTCAAGAAGGAAAAGACTATTTTTCTTCTTGTCTTCTTATCTTCTTGTCTTCCTTGGTTTCTTCTGGCATCTTCTTGGCACACCTTGCCCCCCCTTAGAGGCGCCTTTTTTGTGCTCGTCGAGAATGTGGCGGGCTCTCAAAATTCTCCAAGGAGTGCTTTTCTCCTTTTTCTTTTTCTCTCTGGTTGTGAGGGTCTGTGGTATTTGGGAAAGGCGCTGCCCCAATTTCAGATTGAAGAGGAGCGGGAGGAACCTTGAGAAGAGGGGAAAAGTATGTAGTTTTGGGGGTGTGTACTCCCTATCCCGTCCCAAAAGGTTTCTCCTAGTCCACTGGGATGGAGAAGAGACTGTAGAGAAGAACCCCAAAACAATAGAGCTCTTTTCTAGCTTCCTAACGCACTTTACGACGCTTCAAATGGTGAAGCATAGATGTTGTAGTCCCTTCTGGCGTTTTTATTATTGCTTGTAGCTGCCGGCGACGTTTTATCTATGTTGTATCCATTGTTTCTATTGAACTCTTGGACACGAGGGTCATCTTGCTCTGATAACATTGTAACGGGTTCACTCTCTTGCTCCTACTATGAAGTCGTCATTGGAGTTTCTAGAATGGCGTTCTTAGTTCGCGTTACGGGTTTACGCCTTTTGTAGGATTGAGGGGTAATTGTCATCAATGACCTTGAGTAGGGAGACTCAAATATTTCGAATCTCTGGAGACCCATTTCTGTTTTTAACTTTATCCCTGGATAAGGGACCCAAACCGTGGATTTTTACCTCGAACTTGTATGTTTACACAAGTTATTTTGTTTATTTTATGTCGAAGTTTGTCGCAAACGATTTTTGATTTACGTTTTGCCGTTTGTCGTGAAAACATCACGTGCGAGGCATGCTGGCGATTTCGCGCCAGCTCTCTCACCCTCACCCTCGCTCCCCCCATCCATCTTCCTTGCTTGGTTTTTTGCAAGGAAGGCAAGGGGGGGCAAGGGCACGAGGTCACAAGGCCTCGCCCTCAAGGCCCTTTTGGCCCCTCAGCCGCCGATCGGGTTGAAGCCGCGATCGGCGGGTGGCGGCTGACCGGCCGATGGGCGCCCGGTTGCTTGGCCGGCCGCTGGTCGTCTTGCTGGCCGGAAGCAAGCTGGCTAGCAGCCAGTCAAATGCTGGTGGCCGGCCAGCCCTCGCTGATGTCAGGGGTGGTGGGCAACCACCCCTTGCTTTAAAGAGGAGGGAGGGCCGAACCGGCCCTCCCGCTACATAAATAATGGCCGGCAAATCTTACAGGAAAAGGAGTATAACGTCCACCAAAGGTATGTAATAGTTTTAAGGGGCATTGTTGAAAACTAATACTTTGCATGTCTCATGTGCAAAAAATCATTTTGAAAAACCTTACTCATTGACTCAAGCATTGATTACGTCCTATATGCTGAGAAGTTTCCTTCTATTAAGGAACACATGTTGAGAGATCAAAGTCACTTACATGCTCACAATTGTTCTTCCGATATGTTTATTATTTTTCTACCTTTGTGTGTCTCTCTCTTTTACACTCTTCCCCCATCTCTTTCTCTCTCTCTCTCTCTCTCTCTCTGTCTCTCTCTCTCTCTCTCTCTCTCTCTCTTTATTTTTTTATGAATTTTGCTATGCTAAAGTGTTATTGAATTAGGAAAATGAGTTTTCCGATATCGGTATTGAGCTGGACGGTTTCTCAATACTGATGCTCTTCATAACTAAAATGATGACACGAGGGCTAAATGCTTGTATCAATCGATGACAGTAAGGCTTCGTCGGGCTGAATTATGGGAACAAACCAATTTGTGAACTCCCTCTTTGGTTAGTCCTCGGTGGCAAATGCTGACGAGGACTATCGGAACAAGCATATAATGAGAACGTGAACATCCATTGTTGGAAAATGTCGTCAGCATTATCGGAACGGGCAGATAATGGGATAGTGGACATCCATTGTTGTGTGTCTTTGATGTCTACAAAATTATTGGAATGACATTGGGAGCGTTACTCACTCACAATGGATGTCCAGTATGACTATTCCAATGTCAAGCACATAATGCGATCTTGTTAGGATGAACGATCCATTATCGGAGCGACATTATGAAGGAGCACATAATGCGATCATGGACATCTATTGTTGCATAATTGTGATGTACACAAAAGACGAGTTGCCAATGTTTTATGACTAAAAAAAGATTTGTATTTGGACAAAAATGGTAGCCCCAGTGTTTTATGTACTAAAGACGCGACAACGTTTTAAGAAAAGTAGAAATGACATAAAGTGTGTCACATGAAGGAATAATAAATATTGGATGAAATAAGATATCTGTGCAGACAAATGCAACATAAAAAATCATACTTGGAATACCCTCCTTTGTGGAACTAATGTCTTGAACTGGTGTACCATGAGTTTGTTTTCAATCGTGGGAATGTCATGCATGATCTCCGACACTATAAGAAAAGTGGCTATAACATGCATGTTTTGTGTAAAGTGAGTTACGTGTGAAAAATTTGTGAGAAATGGCTGGGAGAATCTTCGATGGTGCAAACAGTGGGTGTAACAAAATGATGTCGAAACTTTTGTATGTGTGAGGAGCATCAATTCCACCCAAAGTTGAGGATTATGAAGGAATATGTTTCAAGATGATTTGATTTCATGTGCCCAATTTGTTTCCTTGTCTCTTTCTAAAAGGTTTCATTTTTATGTACTCATTTAAAACGGGAAATTTTGTGTTCCCTCTCAGAAATCATGCTCTTTTTGAATTTTGAGAAAAAGGAAATCATAGCCAAGGTCGAGGATGGCATCTTCAAGCGAGCATGTAAGATGATGATTCATAATTCATGTCGCATTTTATTGTAAGATAATGGTCACGTTCTGAGTTCTAACTTCACAAAAAGTTATTATTTCTTATTGCTATAGCGACAAAAACGTAGTTAAAGGATGCATATTAGAAAAATGTTGGTGTTCGAAGGATATGCTGATGTGGCACAACCACAAAGAATGTTAGTCTTTTCTACCTAGGTGGAAAGTGGTATGGATGTATATGGACGTTTCTGTGCGCCCCTCCAAAAATGTGACATGTTTGCATACCCCTTGAAAAATCTAGCATTTTGTTTGGCCCTCATAAAATGTGACACGTTTTTGTGCCCCGCCAGAAAGTTAATATATTTGTACGCCTTATCAGGATATTGTTATTTGTGTATGTCCTTCCTAAAGGCCGTCTAGGAAAACGATTATCTCTGGTTTACGTCTGCTGCCTATGTTTTGTCATTTGGTTGGGCCGTTCGCGACGGGTAAACACGGTCGAAAGTGATAACGACGGAGGGATTGTGGCACGTGGTTCCGAAACACGAACCTTTCACTTGGAAAAGGTGAAGGGCATTGCGGTTTGGGTTCTTCATCGGACGATCCACCAACCTTCACACGACGTTCACGATTCGTTCACCGACCGACGTCCGTTTGATGCTCCATAAGCGCTCCAAGATCGCTGTAGTCAGGGCAACTGGTAAGGCCCCATTGCACCTCTGCCGGATCAAAGCTCATGCTACAGCCACTTGCGGGCTGTTGGTGACGATCGTTCGTTGCTGCATTCTCGAAGTACCACCCCGGCCACCACCATCACCACCACCACCACCACCACCACCACTACCACCACCACCACCACCACCACCACCACCACCGCCACCACCACCACCACCAGCTCCACTACCTGCATCACCAGCACCACCAGCACCACCAGCTCCACCAGCACCACCAGCACCA